>PVIH01000806.1:130516-212281 GCA_004025045.1 Sigmodon hispidus
GAGACCTTGAATAAGGATATATAGGGAAAGCTGAACACAAAGAAAATATATGTGTAGCAATCTTATTTGTATTTCTACCCTTGATAAGCCATGCTTATGATTCTTATCCTCTGTATAGTTATTGTTAACTCTTCTGCATTTTAAATTCTTTTTACTGTTTTTTTTTTGATAAATACAAAATAAAGAAAGAAAAAAAAAAAAAAAGAAAGTAACATAAGGCTAAGTCTTCTCCACGAGTTCAAAAATTGCAAGCAAAGTTGAAAGGGCAAATAATTCAAAGGTAAAGTAAGGAAACTGAGAATGTACAGATGGATAATGATGGAGAAGGCAATTCTGCATGGTACCATGTGATGGGTAATATAGCACAGGAGGCACCTATATTTCCCTCTAGAGGATTCACAACATTGTCTAATTCCAAACTCCTGAGCTCACAAAACTGTTGGTTTAAAAAGTATCTTTTCTCCTTACTAGACATTCCTTTCACTATACCAGAAAGAAACAAACCTTTTCTGACTGTCTCTAAAAACTTCATAACTCGGGGCTGGAGAGATGGCTCAGTGGTTGAGAGCACCATCTGCTCTTCCAGAGGACCCGGGGTTCGATACCCAGCACCCACATGACAGCTAACAACTGTCTGTAGTTCCAGTTCCAGGCAAACACCAAGGCAAATAAATAAATAAAGTTTAAAAAAAAAAACTTCATAACTCCATAAACCCATAAAATTTCAGAGAACAATGTATATGTTGTGCATGCATTTTAGTGTAGTTATATTCTACACTTAGATCATATATTCTTTAACATATCAACAGCTATCACATGGTTACTGAGTTCACTGCAAAGTATGCCAGCATCTTGCAACTATGAGGTTTGAAAACTAGGCTTCTCATATTCAAATTCTATGGAATGATAGCTTAGCTACTTGTCTGTGTAGAACAAGGATGAAAACCAAGCGAAGTAAGAAAGTTGCTTAACTCATGAAAATAACCAAATTACTAACATTGACATTTGATTTTAAAAAAGAGTTTCTTTAGAAAATGAACACCTATCCATAGCACCTTTAAAAACTTCAAATCAGGGATGTATTTCTCATTATTAACGTTTAGAATTCTTCAGGGACACTCACAGAGATGAACAAATTTAGAAAAACACTAGAAGACTAATTTGCATACTTCTAACCAGCACAGCCTCCTGTGAGACATCTGTAGGTTCACTAGTCAATTAAAAGAAGTGAACAAAAAGTAAAAAAAAAAAAAAAAAAAAAAAAAAAAAAAAAAAAAAAAAAAAAAAAAAAAAAAGACTTTTACTACACTTCCTTCTCTAGGAATGGGTTAGTATGCAAATATTTGATTTAACAAGAATAAGCAGAAAACACACAAGAAAATATGGCATTGGCTTTAAATGTCCAAAAAAGACATTTTTGTTTTAGTTTGGTTTTTAAGAACTTAAAATCTTCTTGCTAAAGCTTCCCAAATACTGGGATCACAGAGTTGCTCCACCTGTCTGCTGCAAATGAAAACAGAGTTGTTTCTTACCTCACATGGTCCTGATCCAATCCTTTCAGCTCCAGCACACAGTTCAGACTCATTCAGAGTCACCTTTCCCTGATGATGTTGACGGCATTTTTCGTTTCCCATAATATACAGATGTGCTACTCGTAATAAACCATCTGAATTGATCACTAAAATGGTATAAAAATGAGCAATGAGTCAAAGCAAGGAAATCAAGAAATAAAAAGCTTTTATATGTTAAATAATTATTGTATTCCCTCCTGTCTTAACAATGAGCTTACATCCAGTGTAGCCCCAGCCATAAACACTGCAAGTGGTCTTTTCTGGGATTGTGCAGCCATAATTGGGTAAATCAATTGTACTGACAAAGTCATCCAGGACTGCAGGCCTGTAAAGACAAAATACAGTGTGAGTACTCTGTGGATTACAACTCTACCAAAACACGTGCATGCATTGTCATGTACAATATTAAGATATAAGGGAATCTTGGTTATAAAAACAAAAGCAAAGAAGGAGTACCTAGTTAATTCATAGGACAGAGATTGGTATAAGTTATAGAGGAAGGGGACATTTACTAGTAGTAGTCAGTAATAAATGTTGACTGTGCAAAAAGAATACTTGGGTTTTTTTCTAAGGAGTCAAGTAATTGTTATTAAGCTTCAGTTTTAAGGTTGTAAAAATACTGTACCAAATTCAATTATTGCTATTTGAAAATCATGATTCCTTTTTCTAGTATATGTCACATATATACACATGCACACATAAATACATACCCATGATATATGAGATAATAACAAGTCTATATGTAGGAAAAAAGAAACTCAGCTGGAAAACAATGTTTCAGTAAATTGAGTTTCCATTAAAATAAAAAAGTCTTCAGTAGCAACTCACCTAGCAAGCTTCAGCAACACCAGATCTGAGCCTTCGGGTCCATAAACCAGCTGGGAGACATTGAGGACCTGTTTGCGTCTCTCCTCACCTCTCCCATGGACATCATGAATTCCAAGCCAAGCTTCATAATCTTTCAAGTCTTTGTTTCTAAATAGAAAATATAAATGCTAACTATAGTGTCTAGGTAAAGATTATTATTAATTCCCACTGTCATTTTAACTCATGATGATAAACACGAACATTTAAATTTTGATCCAAAGTAGAATACATAACAACACACTTGTTAAGAAAGATTCTGAACACCACAAATGTATTGAAGCAGAGAAAGCTTTGAAGTTGCAGAAATTCTAACTCTATTAAGTTTATAAAATGTTTTATTATACTTGTTATAAAGCACCTGTTATCAACTCTCATGAATTATAATTGGCATATCAATTTTGTTTAGTTTCAGCTTTGTATGCATTTGGTTTATCACTGAGGTTGAAGATTTTCACAAAACCAAGTGGTATGAATTAAGAAGTAAGCTCTAAATATTGTCTCCTTATCTTTGCTGATGTTGCTGTATTTCAGATTATTCCCATGTTGACCCTGGAGCTGTCTCTACATACCAAAAGATGCAAGAATTGAAGAATGCCTGAAGAATATCAGAGGTATTTCTCTCTAGAAATATTGAGTGCAAGTGGGATGTTGAGACATGTCTTTATTTTTATAATTCAAAGAAATATTATTTTCAAGAAAGACTAAGGCCAATCATGAAAGAAAGTTAGTTGAATGAACACTAGACCCTAGGTGATCTCTAAATATAAAAATATCAGTGAATCCAAACTTCTATAATTAAATTTTAAAAGAAAGGGCTGACAAGATGACTCAGTGGGTATGCATGCTTTTGCCCAAGCCTGACAATCTGAATTTGATCACTGAGCTCCACATGGTAAAAAGAGAGACCTAACTCCTACAGGCTGGCTTCTGACCTCAATATACAAACCACGTCAAGTACACACACACACACACACACACACACACACACACACACACACACACACATTTAGTTTTAATTTAAAGTAAACTAAATGGTTAACTTGTTCTGATAAATTCCTGTAAAATAAATGCTCGATCAAAATCAAAATAGAAAATATACTTAAATGCCCCAAGCAAATGTTGATCTTAAAACCTTCTTACCTAGTTGGAAAACATTGCCTTGCAGTAAGAACCCAACTTTCCTTTATCAAAGATCCTCCACAGATATGTTTATTTCTATGAAAAGAGAAAAGAACAAATAACATCTTTGCAGAAAAATTAAGAACAAATCTTGTCTGCCAATTAGTGAAAACCTATGGTTTCATTTATCAAAACAAAATGAACTGTTAAGAAGAATTTAAAAAAAATCTACTCAGAACAATACACAACAGCACTTTTGTCTGAGGGTCCTGTTTGGAGAGTTTGGTATTCATGTTGTTCTCACAATGTGACTAAATTTAGGTCATCAACGTTACAATAAGAAACATAGTCTACTATACACTAGTCTATGTTCCAAATACATACATTTATGCTTATGATTTCCTACAATGCATGCTACAAATATAGGATAAATTAAATGAATAAAATTATAGAAATGTTTAAAATTCGCCATTTGATTATGAAAATGATAATGTGAGATTTCATTAAAAACTGGAAAGTCATTCAATAGTAGTAAATGTCTTATTTTATTTTTACTTTTATGCCACTTGCTTTTTTCTTTAGCCTTTATTTAGTAGTTTTGTGTTTTGCTTTTGGTGGGGCCCTAGATATGCTAAATACCTTGTATATGCTAAGAAAGTTTTCTGTACTGAACTATATGTTCAGCCTTACAATTTATTTTGATATGATTGAAATCAAGCAGGTTTAGATAAATTTGCTAAGAACACTACTATAGTTATAGTTTTTCACATATGAAAGCAAAATAATTTTTCAAAATGAATCATCTAGGATTTTTTTAAATATTTGAACAGAACAATAAAAACTTGCACGTTTATTTGATTGTTTCCAAAAATCTGTAAATCCATTTCTTTTTTGGCAGAAATGCGTAAAAACTACAGCTTTCCACAAGTTACATTTCCAAGGAGAATAGCTGTCCAGGGCTTCAGAGGACAACCCTGGAATCCCGCAGCTGAAGAGACAGTTATTTAAAGCTTACCACACAAGAGGATGACAGTATATATTGAGCCTTAACTCCTATTCCCTTTAGTATGTATTTTGGAGAAATAACGAAACAGCTGGGTTATTAAGAACTTGGATTGAAGGTTCTATAGACCCATAAACATAGGATATGAACAATGTAAGTCAGATATTTAATTTTTATGACACAGTTCTAAACTATTATATAAGTTATATATTAATTTTAAATAGTTCATATTAGTAATTTTAAGACCTTTGAGAAACAGACACATTAAAAATTCTATATCCAAACTAATTACAAAAATCAAAAACATCCAATTACTAGAATATGTTATTGATTTCCATAATAAAACACTTTAAAATTGCTATTTTTCATTTTAGTTATGTTGGAAACTAAAATGTCATTTACATGATTGTGATAAACATCTTACAATACAAATTTAAAATATTCTTGATTTGAAAATTAATATATGTGCCATAGGTATCATGATGCCATTAAGGTATATATAGGTCTTTTGCATCATTTTATTCCAAATCATCAGAACCAGTGTTACAGAGAATCAATATTAATGGAAATTTTGTTAAAACATATGAAGATTATCTTGTGCATGTATTATAAAATCTAGTATACATCTTGTTAGGAACACAAATCAGTCCTGGATACTCAGATTAGTGCCTTGTACAGGGTACAATCTTGCAATCTTAAACTGAAAATATGCTTTTGCAAATATTTGTGATCATTAATAATTACCTGTGTTTCAAACTGACCATCCAGCCTACATTTGTCCGTGTCGGGATGCCATTTACAACACGGAGTTGTTTTGTTTTAGCACAGGATATTACAGGATCTAACAAAACGAGACCACATAAAAGATGCTGTCAAGATACTACCCAGTGCCTCTTACTTTTATTAAGTTCTATGATAGCTAGACAGTTGTAATTAGCATGACTGTATTAAAATAACAGTTTGGGAAAAGGCCACAGTTGTTTATCAAGCTCATGGTACTTGACATTCCCATTTTTTTAAAAAAACAACGAAAAAGTTGAATAACTTCTTTCCAACTAAGAAAGAAGTTTGAAAAAAAAAAGAAAAGTGTCTTATTCTCAGAATTAAGTAACTATCTCAGATGATGTGTTCTCCTACCAAACAGATCACAGGAATGGCGAAGAGCTTTAAGGCAGAACAGAACAACTAAATAAGCTATAGGCCTGTCCCAAACCTGGCCTCTTTCCTAATTTCTGCCTTTAGTATTCTCTTGTGCCTTGGAGAGTGATGTATATAAATGTGACCCATTGCTTATGATGTTTCCAAAACTGAAAGTGTGTAAATACACTTTTTAGAGTCATATGCAATTCTTTTGACTATTTCACATTTATAATCAGGGAAATGCAAATTTTAAAATAAAAACAAATAGAAGCTGGAGAAATGTTTCAGCAAGTGCTGCTCTTTTAGAGGAATTCAGCTCCCAGCACCTGTAGAGGGATTATGTTAATACATAGGTATTTGTCCCCCTACTGGTTTAATAAAAAGTTGATTGGCCAGAGGCAGAAAGGAAGTGTGGACAGGGATACCAGACTGAGAAAACTTTGGGGACATCTCAGAGCAGAGCAGAGATGCCACAGAGATGGCAAGAGACTCAGAGGAGAGAAGCTGAAATGCTGCTGAGAAAAGGTTCTGAGCCTCATGGCTAAACAAGATAAAAATCATGGGTTGAATTAAGATGAAGGAGCTAGCAATATGCCTGGGCCCTGGGTCTTTTAGCGTAAAAACAATATAAGCCTCTCTGTGATTCTGTCGGACTGTGTTGTTTCTCTGGGACTGTGAGCCTGAACCCTGAGGCTAGGCCTGAAAGTCCAGGCCAGAAACCTAATACAACAAGCACCTGTATCAGGTGGCTTACTCCCAGCTCCAGGGCATTTGATATTACCTTCTGGTTGATATTCTTAAGCTGCTATACCAATGTGTGCATACTTCCTATAGACTCACATATGTACACATAATTTAAAAAATAAAATTTAAAAAATGTATTTATTTTAAATGGATGTTATACTGCTAAATACTTTTCATATAAATATGAAAAAGTTACAGATACTTATTTGTAACTTTTTCTACCTTTATTACATGAAAATAATAATGAAATTATTTGGGACACATAGAGATGCAATTATATTTTATAGTTTGAATGCTACTCACGGTCCAAATTGACAATTGTAGGTGTGGTATCACCTTCACCTGTAGAAATGAATATTATAATACATATTACAATTCATGTACATATATTCATATATATGAAAATAAACAATGGCATTGAAATCTAATTATTTGTGACAATTTACTGAAATTATTGGCCTTTAATTCACTTAAAAATAATTTGCTAATATTCTTGACATCAAAATAAATTATAAATGTAACAAATTTTCTGAATAATTTTGTCCTATTTCCTATTTCACATTGTGAGTATCTTCCCATATAATGTGGTAATGTGGGAAAGTATATTTTGTGATTCTGAAGGCTGCAGGTGAGTGTGGCTTTATGGCCTTTGACAGACTGGATTCCCAACAGTAGCTGGAGATTACTTCATTCTGCAAGATATTCAGCGCTGCACACCAAGGCCATTCCATATACTAACATTCATGTCTATTATTGTTTGAGTATGGAGTTCATATAGACTGTCTTGTTTTCACTGCAATTTGAACTGCTTGCTTTTTTTCTAAAAGTTACTTTTATACTTGATTGAAGATAATTGAAACAGCACATGCTTTGTAAAACTATGCAAGAATTTAGAAAATAGAAATTAATGTCATCTCTGCAGAAATGGGAGTAAATAATTATTTTTGTTGATAGAATATGCCAAAAGTTAGCTTTTCCAGATGTTTGAAAAAAAAATATAGTAAAAAGAAAACACTGGATAGTACACATAACTCTACCTGAACTCTCATGACTTATTCTTTTTCCATGAACTCTCTACTGGGGTTTAATTGCTGCATAAAGAAAAGTTTAGAGGATGCTAGGATTTTGGAAGTACTTGAACAGTAATGAATGAGACACAAGACATTTCCTGAAGCTTAATGTCTTAACTCTTCAGAATTGATGGCCTAGAGTTCAGCCAGGCACGGTTTAGACCCAGCTGGCCGTTAATCCCTGGAAATGCCCTGAGCTCAGATAATCCAGCAACAAAACAGTAATGACACATGGACACCTTTGGAATGCAAATATGATTGTTATTTACGAGAGTACTTGAGAGAATTAATGCATGCTGCAAGGTTTTTATTTATGTTCACCTTCCAGGTTGAAGTATTATAGGTGAATAAAAATACAGGCAAACATAAATTTCGTCATTACTTTATGTGGAGGGTGTTCCCTTACGTGGAGAGAGTCTGCTGAAGCCTAAATTTTCAGTTCATAATAAAAGGTAGCACTGAAGCAGTATATTGCCACTAACAGAGAGAAGATAGTGGGTAAACACTCAAGATAATTACTTAAAATATTTGAGTAATTTGATATTCATCTTTTACATTGTCATAACAAAGATTACAATAGGCAACCTATAGTAAATTTCACATTATATATGATTACTCTCAACACTAGTTACTTCATGGTTGTATCTTTATTTAGTTTGAAATATTTAATGGAATTTTATATCTATAGCAATTAAGAGTTATTTTGATTTCTCTAGTTCAGTTTTCTCAAACTTAAAAATAAACTGAATTTTCATGTGCAATCGGATGCTGGGGACTGTAGTTTTCAGGGTTTGTTTGGACATAGTAAGTACTTTTGATGCATATTTTAAGGAAAACATTGAGAAGCTGTTCTATGGCTCACTCTTGAACACTGTGTGCACATCTCTTCCCTGGCTTGCTTTCTCTAACCTGCCCCACAACTCAGATTTCACCAACGGAGATTGTTTTCATGCTTTAACTTAAATATGAATGAAAGCATTTGACAATTTTTCTCAATTATAAAAATTTTACTTACAAAAGATTGGAAGTGTGTGTGTGTGTGTGTGTGTGTGTGTGTGTGTGTGTAAATGCAACTTCTGAACAGTCTCAGTGGTATAGTTTATTAGCTCTTACTGAAAATATAAAAAAAACTTCATTTTTTATAGTTAAATTTTGCAGCTAAAATTCAAAGTTGTGTGAATATGCTTAGGTTTCCAACCAACCATCTATATTCTCATTATTATTTTATGTATGAATGGGAATATATATTTACAGCATGATTATAGTGTTTCATAATTTCTGTTTCCGCCATGCTATAATACACTTGAGGTTAAGAAACAATGTACAGATAATTTTGTATAACTAGCTTGTTGTATAAGCATTTTTATATAATAGCAGCTCAATAAACATTACAAAAGAATGAATAAATAAAATAATTTTTATACTTACAAATTCTATTTACAATATCGCAGTAAAATTGTTACTTTCATTGTAGAGTTTTTGCAAATATGGAATATGTATCATAAGATAAGTAGATTGTTTAAGAGAATTGTAGAGCCATAGAAGTGGTTTTTCTACTTATAAAACCTAAATTGAAATCAACTACTACATTCTCAATACCTAAAATTTACTTAAGCTACATTAACTGTGTATGTATACATATAATACACAAAACAATAACATTCTTTGTTATGGCTCATTTGATAAACTCCACACCACAATATATGGTAGATACTATTTGGTGATTTTAAAAGAACACAAATCTTCACATGCTTTGTGAGAGTGCAAAAATGATGAATATTGTCTCTGAGGTTAAATAAATAATAAGAACTCAATCTTCTAAAGATAAATTGTTTTAGCCTTTCAACGGGGAGAAAATATAAATAAATCCTAGCTATAAATATAAGTTAGAAAAATGACAGCATAAAAATATTTATTGAAATTAATGTTCAGTATACATTGAAATGAAAGTGAGTTATTGGTAAGAGTTTTGAATCCAGCATCAGAAGCACACTGACATCTTTCAACAGCATCATGCTTATTTTTGGTTTGCAGAAGTCAGTTAGATATTTGTTTTTGAAAATCTGAGAATCAAGAGTGCTTCTTACCTTAAGCTTAAAAACCAAGCCATAAACCCTCAAATTCTCTGGTCTATACATTTGTTCAAGGTTGAGCTTGACCTAACAGGGAAATCTCTATGATCTATTTTAAAAGCCAAATGATTTGTCCCTATCCCTCCATGACTGTATACTATTTAGGCCTTTATTATTCTTAACCATGGAATGTCACATAAAGATACAATAAAGTAATATGAATGCTCACAAATAGCTGGATGGACATTAATGACACTGGTAGTACAGCATGTAAGCCTGGAATTTGATCCCCAGAACCTCAAAAAGATTAACACTTTTAATCAGATTGATTTAAAAATACTTTTTTTGTGCTTAAGTCACTGGTAGATTTGTTTGTTTTAGTGTTGAAACATGGAACTTGTCTTATCTGGGAGAATTTTTCAGGGTATATAAAATCAATAATCAAGAAAAACAAAGATAATTAGAACATATCAATGAACTTGAGGGGATATAATCAGAGGAAATAAAAATGTAGTAACAAAGATATAACTTCTTTGCAAATATATGAGAAATTCATTTATTACTATAACTAATTTACCTATTTCATGAAACAAGATTGCATTTTCAGGTAACTGAAGAAAAATTATCTTTGACACAAATTTAATATATGCAAAACTTATAGATGTATTTGCATAACCTAGTGAGAGGTGACAGATCTCTTTGGTTGGAGTTATAGGTAGCCTTGAACCATACAATGTGATGCTGGTTCTCTACAAGAGCAGTATGTGCTTGAAACCACAAAGCCACCTCCCCAATCCTCAATGTGACCTTTTAAGGTGATTTAGCAGAGCTGCTTGCTATAAACACAGAGCTGTTGAGAGATTAAAAAAAAAAGGAAAGAATCTCTTACCACCTGTTTTCTGACTTGAGATTTTACTCAATAAAGTATGCACAACTTATATCTGTTTGAATGCATATATATATATGTATATATATATATATATATATACTTTTTTTTGAATGCATATACCAGTCAGTTTCACATTTGTGAGAATCTCTTTCTTGGTGGTGATACATTGTACATGTATAAAAATGCTTCTGATTTCATGACTTGAGGGGAAAATTTATCTGGCCACCTAGCAAACAACAGCAAGAAAACTAAGTGCTCTACAGCTGCACAAAACAGCCAAAAAAGGTGTTTGTAGTACAATCACATATGCATTGTTATTGTTTTCAATGCATTTGTCTAAACGGATTTCTAGACAGGGATTTTTACTCCCCAAACCTGTAGTGTTGTTCATATGATCACTGATACTGAATACTAGCAACATTTTTATTATGTACCATATAATATTTAGAAATGATTTCTCATGAAATTTCAGCCTTTTTCATATTGGTCTTGATAGTTTTTATTTGTTTATTACTTATATTTATTCTTTTTTAATATATATATTTACTATTTGGTGATTTTACATCATGCACCCCATCAAACTCAGTTATCAGGCCTCACAAATATATTTATTCTGAATGGCTGATTTTGGTCATTTTCTTCTGAATTCTCACATTTTTATTTATTATTATATTACAATAAATATTAAATGTATGGCACACACATTTTATGAAGTATATGCGATGATACTTGTCATTTATTCATTAATACTTTTTAAAAGATTATCTTTCACCTAAAAAAGTAGAGTAGAATCTCCATTTGTTTTAATATTTTCCTAAAGATTTCAGGTCTTCTCACAGACTTTGTAGAAATATAAATTTACTCTGAGTTCTGATGGAGCCAGAGGATGAATATGTAATGTCTGTACTGGGATGAATCTTTAAGCCCAAACATAGTAACACCATGACAATTTGCTGCTTTTTTTCTTTCAAGTGGGAAATTTTTCAGTGTAGAAACACTGTAAAAATAAGCACAATAGCTCCTGTTCTAAAGGAGTAGTGATGGGGGCGGGGTCAGGGAAGAGAAGAGGTAATAAAGAAAGGGAGAGACTCCGAGGGGGAGGGAGGATGAGAAAAGGAGACAGATTGGCCTGTGTATGTTGCTCTCTGAAGAACTTCCTTTTTGGAAACAATTGCCGAGTCCTATATCATTGTAACTTCTGATTAAGAAGTTGTTATGGTGGAGATGCAGTACATTTGAAATATTCCAAGTGAAAAAGAACATGACATGTACTTACAACGGGAAATAGGGCAATAATCCCAAGGAATTAGAGGATTCCCTGTGTAGCACCAAGGTCCATGGGCATCATCATCAGGATTTCGGCAATAATTTTTATTCAACTTGCTTGCATCTGGCTCCCAGAAAATATGACTATAAAAACAAGCTAAACATTAGGAAGTACATCTTCCAGCCAAGAGAAGCAAAACGTTACAAGAAGATATGATCTTAACACACTTTTTTTATTACATATTCAACACAAGCTTTGACTGCTGCTCTCATAGCATGAAAACACATTTTCAATTGAAAAGTTTAGGGAATAAGGCTCCATAATTAGCACATATACGTTTGTGAGACATTTTGTGACCTCAAACCTAATTAATGCTTATGATGCAAAATACCAATTTCATGCACAAAATTAGAAAAGCACTACCTAAAAGCAAAGCAGTTAGATATTGAAGATTAAATTATAAAATACATAGAAAATACAAGGTACTGTAAAATACATTTTTATCTTTTATATGTATAAGTCTAATCACTAGCAACATAATTGTCATATGAATAAGAAAGTTATTAATAAATTGCCAAATGAATTCTAAATTTTTCATGGTTTAATACTAGTAGAAAGATAGTTAGGTAACAAACTTTTCCAACTTATATATAAACTTTTACTTTAAAATAAAAACATTTGTTATTCTATAAGAGTGTGCCTCTTTTTGTGACATCTGTGTTTTCATTGGCCTCAGGAATAGTAAGTCAAGTTCTACACAGTAACTTTTGGTCAAGTCATTATAAATTATAAATAAATGTTTTGTGTTATTGATTACTACTATCTTTAATGTAATTAAACATGATTTAAAATAAAACTGGAAAGAGCTTGCACATGGAAACTTGGCACATCTTTCCAGATACAGATTTACTTCTAGACTAATCCAAACAGAAAGCAGAGCCCTTCCTATACGCTTGGTTTTGTTGTTATTTACATTCTCTCCAGTGAACATCACGAGAGAGACTCTAAGGCAAGTGTGTTACTATTATTTTTGGAGATACCAAGAATCTGAGAGAAATTAATTATTTTAAATCACATGACTTGTGAATAGCAGAGGTGGTGTTGGAAGCAGAGGTTGTTTTCAGAGTCAGTTTCTATTGTCTTCTTCATCCTTGAATAGCTCATTCTTAAGACAAAATGCTACTTTGAAACTCAATAATTCACCAGTTTCCTACAAAATGTCCTAAAGTGAGGAATTTAATAAATAAAGCTAATGTCAATGAATTAAAGATGGTTACCAACAAATGTATTGGTGTACACCTGTACTGTCAAAACTGAATCATAAAGGCTCATGAGTAAAAGGTCAGTTTGGATTACATAATGGCACCCTGTCTAAAATTAAAGATCTTGTTCTATTTACTTGTGAAACCAATTCATTTTAAAAAAATATCAACCACGGTAGCATCCAATTCAGAAGCGAAGAGCTTTATTTTTAAAATACAACCTGAAGTAAAGTGATTCAACTTCTCTGAGTCCTTGATTTCTTATACACATAGAAAAATCTTCCATATAAAAATACAGTGATAAAAATACCATCAAATTGACATAAGAAGCTTAGTGGCAGGCTTTTAATTAAAGAATCTAACTTTTTCTTTTGTTCTAGTACATATATTTTGGAGTATTTACTGACAACTATGTCAGTTTTCTTAAATGATTTTAAAACTGCTAATACTATTTCTTAGTACCATATGGATTCTACCTTCTTTAATAAAATATCCAACATAAGTATACGTAATTACTGAATATATAGTTTTAAGTTACAAGTGTATTTCTGTAATAATTTCAAAGTTTTATACATTATAGTGACTAAAGAAAATCTGTTTCCATTAATTTAGTAGTCAAGTGAATAATTAATATAAATATTGATATAAAACCATTAATTTCTTTATTCCACAAAATACTATTAATTTTAACTTTACTAACACTGTGACCCTTGACCTGGTGACTATAATCTCTTGTTATGTAATTCTTTTGCCAATGTGACTAAACCCTCCATGAAATTTGGGATTGAAATGTATGTCCACATCTTCTTGTTCCCTACATTATCTATTATATTTTCAATCTAATATTACATGTTCACAAATATGTACTGGTTAAATTATATATTTAAAAATTTGCTATACACAGAAAAGAATGACATGAGTTATAAGACAGAATCAATCTATTGTTTCTATCTGCTCCCTCTCTTAAAGAATAGAAGGAAATAGCTGTGTATATTTTAATATACAAAATTTCAACTGTCATCACATTTTATAGGTAGGAATAAATAAGTCTATATACCGGTGTAAATCCTCCATATTCTTGTCCCACATTGAGCATGTAAGTCCAGACCTTGTTTTGGATAAGTTTCCCATGTAATTTTTTCCATTGCCACGATAACAATCTAGGCACAAAATACACAGAACTCAACACTATGTAAAGGGTAAAGCATAGGCATTTTGTAAACATGTTAATCAATCAAAATGAACATAATAAAGAAACTACAATCTAACAACTGTGTAAATTAATGGGAAATATTTCAGATCACAGCATCTCTCTTTTCAGCCCTGTTTTGATTATAATTATAAATGCTTATATAAATTTGAACACCCCAAATAACAATACCTCTCATTTAAAAAAAAAAAAAAAAAAGACAGGAGGCTCCTTGGGACACCAAAAAAATAAAAAGTTTTAATGTAATCTTTGTAGTTCCCAGAATTTTGTTTGGAAATGTTTCAATGTGCAGAAAATGTACAAAAATAACAAAATAAAATTCTATTCCAGTCAGTTACTTGTGTTTAGATTTGGGTTTCTCATGATGTGGTCATTCTGAGTCACCCAAGACAGCTGTTGTACAAATGTTCTTCAGTTACAATCAGTCTGATTATTTTCTCATCTATGAGATCAAGATAAAGATGCTTGACAGGAATATGGCACAGGTGATAGTTTTCTCTCTTCTGAGTGTGACATCTTGGGCACATGACATCAATTTGGTGTATCACTGCTGATGTATCTGGTCACTTGGTTAAGTGACGGAAAGGAAAGGCTTCTCTTTGCATGTAACAATAAGAGAAGATCCTAAATCTGTCAGGCTTTAAAAATGAGTAGCCATCCTATTTCCAAATAAATTTTTACAAAATTTTGAGGCATATGTTGATGATTTTTTAATGAGTCAGTTATTACTGTGTTGCAAGTAAAATGGTTATTTTTCTATTTCTAATAATTTATGTCTGTATCTGCCTCTTCCACTTAGGTATTATTATAGAATTAGTGGTATATATAGAAACTTATAGATTTCATTTCTCTTCAAAGGAATCTATATTTATATAAACATATATATTTGAGGTGTATAAGTATGCATATATACTTATGAGATACATATATGAATATATCCTATTCTTTTTGTGTTCATATAGCACTTTTAATTGATCTCTGATTATGTTTCTGTCAGTGTCCTCTGCCCTGCCTCACCCATTACTGAAGCATGGGTTTTGACATGATACATGTGTATTTTTCATTCACATCCTGCCATGAAGCTGTAATGCTAACAAACATGGCCAGAAACACTTCTGCTCTGGTCTGCTGCTACTGTCTGCTATGAATGCCATTGCTTTCACTGTTCATACCAGTGTCTCTGTCCTTATAAAAAGCATAGTAGTTTAATTACAGATGACTGAATGTTTTCAGGTCATCACTCAGAATATAAGTAAAAATAGTATCTTTGAATTTAAATGCTTATTCTTTTAATTTGGCTTTAAGTTACTAACTTACATTTCATAAAGTAGTTAAATAAATTTTGTCTTGATATTAGAATAGCATTAGTAAAATTTTCTGAATCTGCCTTAAATATACTTCAGCATTTTTGAGCTAATTTTTTTATGTAACATTGGCAACTGTAAAATAAAAATATCCTCCAACTCTGAGAAACACTGACATTATTCTGTGTTTTGCAGTATCAAATATTTAGTTAAGACTGGATTTTTGTAGAAACAGTCATATCTATCTCATTAGTATGTAAATGTTGTCTAATCTTTAATAATTAGTAGATTTTTACATGTATCAGGTAGAATATATTGTTAAATAAGATGTTTTTAAAGAATTAAAGGGAGAAAAGATGGGAAACGTAAAGGTTCTTAGGAGAGACTAGTTCAATCTCACGTGTACTAACTGGATAACTTGAGCAAATTACTTTATTCATTAAACTAAATTTTTGGTCTTTGATTAAATATATTTATTTGATAAACTATATTGTCTACTTACTCACCAAATAAAATATTCACATATTCTGTTCCCTGGCTCTCTTGTAGGTGGCCGTGTGTGTGTGTGTGTGTGTGTGTGTGTGTGTGTGTGTGTGTGTGTGTATGCGTGCGCGTGCACGTGCAAACCTCTCAATCCATGCCAAAGGCTCTCAAAACAGCTGTGTGACTTTCTCTCACAATTCCAGCAACTGTTTTGTGATTGTGACAGGGATGCAGAAGACTTGGATGCTACCAAATGGCTCTTAATTATTAGTTTTATTTCCAGCTGACCTTTAACTTTAGCAAATAGTGAAATGGACTGAAAGGAGGCCCTCCCTTCCTCTGCCTACAAACTCAGCTTTCAGGGCTGCTCCCGAACAGTGACACTGTAGGAAATTTTATGGGACAAAGGTATACAGGGACAGTGAAACTAAGCAATGGAGTTTTAGTTAAGACTGGACTTTTCATGACCATGGCTATGATGTTTAAGTTTATATGAACAAGAATATGATCATTAAGAGTATAATTCTCAGTTTATTGTACACCCAAAATGTCCAACATGTGCCTAGAATACAACATTATTATTCATCACTGACCAGTAATTACTACATAGTGAACTTCACTTTATCTACTACTGTACCTTGTACAGCTGTCACAAGGTACCTACATTTCCAAGTCAATGATATTTTCCTAAAATCTCACAATAAAGGTCATCCTCTCTAACACTCAGGTCCTAGTTCCTTTCTTTTGCAGGAACTACTGAAACACTGCTTTATTGGACCTCTCTGGAATCTTCCCTTAGAACTACATTTCTGTGAGGCATCCAGTGTAATGCAGCTGAGGATCTAATCAGATCAGGTAACTTCTTGTTCTCCTTTATCTGTCTTGAGAGCTTCTGCAAGGCCACTGCAATCCAACCCCATTGTCATAATTACTTCACTGACTGGTCCATCTTGCTCATTTGATGACAGCCAAAGAGACAGAATTAACTCCCTATCCAACTTCTAAAGTACTCATTCCTATTGAACCATTTGCATTTAGAATTTCCTGGGATATTCTACACCCTCCAGCCTCCTGACTCTCCTTAGGGCCTCCTACACTTTACTCCCACACTAATCTGGGAAACTGAGGAGATCCATGTCTCTCACTTCTTACTTTCAGCTCATTGTCTCTCTGGTATCTAGACACAAGTTTACATCATAACCCACTAGAATTTGCATTTTACCTATTTTTTACCTGCTAGAAAGTAGTTTTCTGGAGCCAGATTTTAGTTTTGTATACTGGTGCCGAACTACACCCTCCCTTAGATAATAATTAAATAAATAAATGAATAAACAAATATTGAAGGAATGAAGATATAAAATATACCATTCTGGCTCAGTAATTTTCCTTGGAAGCCTGAGGAACAGTTCAACAAGAAATAGAATGTGTCCCCCTTCAAAGCATTTCCTCTGGATTTAATCATGCCCCTACTACAAAATGTCAGCTATTACCTTGTCCACTTGACACGTCACACTTGGGAATTTGTGAGCAGTAGCCAACTCGGATGTTTGGATCAGTGGTAAAGCACCATGGTGATTCAGCCCCATCTGGATTGCGGCAATAGTTTTCTCGAAGGTCCCTATTGAGAGGAAGCATGTTAAGGTAAATTGCCTAATGAAGTTATCACCACTACTTTTTTTAGTATCCCAGATGTATGCATGGTTTGGATTAGAACAGTGATAATAATTTGGAACTCTGTATACATCACCCACACACAGACGGGTTGTAAAATAAACACTGTCCTCCAGGCACACTGCTCTAAGGGACTAAAGAGGCAGCAGCTTTCACTTCTCCTCATTGAGTATCAAAATCTGACCCCCACTATATATATGTAATATGTATAACAAATATATATAATGGAAAAATGCATAATTCTCTCAGTAGAAAAAAAACTTCCTAATAGCCATTTCTCTTATTTAAAAGAATTGAAACTATTCAAGCACTCATAAAAATAAAAGGTCTTTTTCTTCCTTAATTTATATCTGTCTTTGATATATGTAGTTTGATGCATAGTTTTCTTCCAATGAAAATGTTTTTCTCAGTTTAGAGAGGTTACTCCTTATCTTTATAAATATTGTTAAATAATTAAGACTCATTTATAATATACATGCCTAACAGTAGAATAAGTTGTCACTATAGATAATGTATATCTTTCACCAGTGTTTTAATAAGAAATGTAGAGTTCTGTAGTCTAAGATGTCTATTTAAGGTCTTCATATTTAAAAACATCTTAGTGGTATATTCATCTGTTTACTGTGGTGCTGGACATCAAGGCAAGGTGTCTGCAGTTACTCTATAAGCATTCTATTATTAAGTTCCATCACCAGCCAGGTATTTGTTTCTTATAATAAAGTTCATATGAAACAAAACATGGAAGCATGCATGCACAATCTTCTGTAAAGAATGGTGATCCTATCAGCACAATACAGAGCTTTTCAATTTCATTACTATTCAAATGGAACAAAAGAAACAAAGTTGTGAGACATGAGCTGGCAATTGGCCAGAAAATTAGCAAGTCATAATCTATCTTGACAGAAACTCATTTCTTATTATATATAATCATATTATTTCTTTCTCCACTATAGTTTTTCCTTTTTATTTCTTCTTCTTTCATATATTACCTCCAGACTACAGTTTCCCCTCTTTCCTCTCTCCCTCATATCCATTCTTCCTTGTTTCCTTTTAGAAAACGTATATCAACCAAATATGACATAAAAGTTGCAATAAGAATAGGAACCCCTTCATTTTAAGTTTGGATGAGTCAATCCAGCCAAAGAAAAGGGTCTCAAAAGCAGGCAAAAAAGCTAGAGACACCCCTACTCCCCTGCTAGGTGTACCCCAAAACACTGACCTACACAACAAAAACATATATGGAGTGGTTGTAGGTCAATCCTATACAATCTCCCTGATTGTTGGGTCAGTTTCTGTGAGGCCCTATGAGCTCTCCTTAGCTGATTCTGTGGGCTGTTTTTTTTTGTTTTGTTTTGTTTTTTTGTTGTTTTTTTTTTTTGGTGACACAAATTCTTAATAAAGTGGCTGGGACAATATGACCAATGCTTAGTCATACACCAGAAAGGTTAAACCCATAAAAGTCCTTAATACTTATCAAATTTGTCACTGAATAAATGTTTTCCTTTAAATATTGTAAAATTGTATTTTCAATTCTTATGCCTATCTAAAGTATATATGTAATATTCTGCATAAATAATAATTTAAAGTACGAAAACCATAAAAGTTCAGTTAAATTATTTTGTGCTTTCAATTAAAAACCAGAAAATTCAACAAATATAGAGCCGCAACAGTCTTACATGGGCCTAGTTTTAGAATCAATTCCCAAAATTGCCAGCTTAGCTGAGAACACACACAGTAAATATTTAGATTTGCACAAACTATTTCTTTGTTTTGATATATTAAGTTGAGGAGTTATTTATAATTCCTGAAGTGAATTGATTACTATATAATTCATGCGTATTCATCATAAACAGCATTGCTCAGTTACAGTATTGTATATATGGGGGAAAATCCTGTTTAACAGAAGCACAGACATCTAATCAATATTTCTGTTTCTGCCGATTGAACAAGGGAAGTAAAATTAATATTATGGTCCAGAGGTAAGCAGATGCTGGCACTCAGACCACTCTTTGGGAGAGTCGCTCTCTGGGACCAGGGTCAATACCTAGAGTCTGATCTCAGCTCTCCCTAGCAGACAGGACTAGGGTTTAGCTGAGGGGCTCCTCCAGCCATACCTAAAAGAGGGGACCTTGTATGGCCTGGCCCCACCTCCAACTGTCAGTAGAGAAGAACTGAGGATTTTAAATTCAGACCACAGTCTAGAGCAGAGTCAGAGATCTAGCAGACCACTTGCTTAGAGGAGACACAAAATCCTCTTGCCACAACTGACTAGGAGCAGACTGATCATGAACCACTAAAGCCATGTGTAGATGCCAGTGCAAAAATACATATAACAATATAAAGAACAACAAGGCAACACTAGAAGAAACTGGTGGTTCTACAACTAGAAGACTTTAACAAAGCAATGAAGAGGAAACAGAAGGAAATAACACCAAAAACAACTTTATGAAGATTATTGAAACCTTCAAGGAAGATATAAAAAATTCCCTTAAAGAAATATAAGAAAATACAAACAAAAACATGGAAGAGATGAACAAATCCTGAAAAGAAAACCAAGAAAAGGTAAACCAAAAATGAAAGAAACATTCTAGGAACTAAAAACTAAAGTAGAAGCAATTAAAAAGGCACAAAATGAGGCGAAGGTGGAAATAGAAAATCTAAAGAGCTGGAACTACAGATACAAGCATAACCAACAGAATCCAACAGATAGAATACAGAATCTCTAAAGTGGAAGACTCAGTAGCAGAAATAGATGCATCAGTCAAAGAAACAACTAAAACCAAAAATGTCATAACAAAAAATGTTCAGGAAATGTGGGACACCATGAAAACACCTAACCTGAGAAAAATAGGAATAGAAGAAGGAGAAGAATACCAACTCAAAGGCACAGATAATATATTCAATAAAATCATAGAAGAAAACTTTCCTAACGTAAAGAGGGAAATGCCTATAAAGATATAAGAAGCTTACAGAACACCAAATAGATATGGCCCCCCAAAAAAGTCTGCTAACCACATAATAATCAAGCCACAAAACATACAGAACAAAGAAAAAATTTTAAGAGCTGCAAAAGAAAAGGGACAACTTACTTATAAAGGCATACCCATCAGAATAACACATAACACCTGACAATTCAATGGAAACAATGAAAGCAAGAAGGACTTGGAAAGAAGTTATACAGACACTATGGCTGTCAACGTAGAATACTATACCCATCAAAATTATCAATTACCATAGATGGAGTAAACAAGTTATTTCATAACAAAGTGAGTCTGAAAATATACATATCTACCAATCCAGCCCTCCAGAAAGCAGTAGAGGGAAAACTCCAATCAATGATACAAGATACACCCATAAAACTACAAACATTCAATAATCCCACAGAAGAAAAGCCCAGAGTTAGGAAATACATACAGGCTACCACCAAAAATAGCAGGAGACATCTATCAGTGTTCACGAATATCCCTTAATATTAATGGACTCAACTAACCTATAAAAAGACACACTAATAAAATGGAAACAAAAACAGAAGCCACCCTTCTGCTGCATACAAGAAACACACCTCAACCATAAAGACAGACACAGGCTCAGAGTAAGGGGTTGGGAAAAGATTTTCCAATCAAATGGCCCTAAAAAACAAGCTGGGGTTGCCATCCTAATATCTAACAAAGTAGACTTTAAGCTAAAAGCAATTAAAAGGGACCAAGATGGACATTACTTATTCATCACAGGAAAAATTAGTCAAGAGGAGATTTCAGTCCTGAATAATATGCACCTAATATAAGAGCACCTAACTATGTAAAAGAAACACTGCTAAAGTTCAAATCCCACATCAATTATCAAACCCTAATAGTGGGAGACTTCAATACCCCACATTCACCCTTGGATAGGTCAACCAGACAAGACTCGACAGAGAAATAAGGAGTCTAAAACAGGTTATGATGCAAGTGGTTTTAATAGATATTTATAGAAGCTTCTACCCAAATGCAGAGGAATATA
Source organism: Sigmodon hispidus (assembly GCA_004025045.1). Taxonomy (NCBI): domain Eukaryota; kingdom Metazoa; phylum Chordata; class Mammalia; order Rodentia; family Cricetidae; genus Sigmodon; species Sigmodon hispidus. The sequence continues at coordinate 152,188 of PVIH01000806.1, forward strand.
CATATTTCTCAGCTCCTCATGGAACTTTCCCTAAAATTCACCACATAATTGGTCATAAAGCAAATATCAACAGATACAAAAAAAATGGAAATAATCCCTTGTAACATATCGAACCAATAGGGCCTAAAATTAGAGTTCAACAACATCAAAAATCACAGAAAGCCTACCAACTCATGGAAAGTAAACATCACTCAGTTTAACAACCTCTGGTTCAAGAAAGAAATTAAGAAAGAAATCAAAGTCTTGCTAGAATTAAATGAAAATGAATCCACAATGTCCCCAAACTTGTGAGACACAATGAAAGCAATGTTAAGAGGAAAATTCATAGCACTAGATGCCTATATGAAAAACCTAGAGAAATTCCACACTAGAGAACTAAAGGTAAGACTGAAAGCCTTAGAACAATTAGAAGCAAGCTCACCTAGAAGGAGTAGACAGCAGGAAATAATCAAACTTTGAGCTGAAATCAACACAATTGAAACAAAAAGAACAATACAAAGAATCAATGAATCAAAGAGTTTGTTCTTTGAGAAAGTCAATAAGAGAGATAAGCCCTTATTCCAAACTAATCAAAAAAGCAGAGAAAGAGAGTATCCAAATCAACAAAATCAGAAATGAAAAGGGGGACATAACAACAAACCCTCAGGAAATCCAGAATATTATCAGGTCGTACTTTGAAAAATCTATATTTCACAAAAATGGAAAACCTAGAAGAAATGGACAGCTCTTTGGACAAGTATCATTTACCAAAATTAAATGAAGACCAAATTAATTACCTAAACAGACCTATAACACTAAAGGAAATTAAAACTGTCATTAAAAGACTCCCAAGTAAAAACAGCCCAGGTCCAGATGGTTTAAGAGCAGAATTCTATCAGACATTCAAAGAATTACTACCATTACTCCTCAAACTATTTTACACAGTAGAAAAAAGAAGGAATTTTCCAAATTCCTTTTACGAAGCCACAATTTCCCTAATACCCAAGTCACTCAAAGACACAACAAAGAAGGAGAATTACAGACCAATTTCCCTCATGAATATTGATGCTGAAATTCTCAGCAAATTTCTGGCACACTTGTACAACAATATATAAAAATGTTATCCACCATGACAAAGTAGGCTCCATCCCTGAGATGCAGGGATGGTTCAACATATGAAAAAAAAAAAATAGAAGTCATCCATCACATAAACAAACTGAAGGAAAAATACCACATAATCATATCCTTAGATGCTTAAAAAGCCTTTGACAAAATCCATTACTCCTTTATGATAAAAGCCTGGAGAGATCAGGGATACAGGGAAAATACCTCAGTATAATAAAGGCGATAAACAAGAAGCTGAGAGCCAACATCACACTTAATGGAGAAAAACTCAAAGCAATCGCACTAAAATCAGGAACTAGACAAGGATGTCCTCTCTCCTCTTATCTATTCAATATAGTTCTCAAAGTTTTAACTAAAGCAATAAGAGAAGAAAAGGAGATTAAGGGGATACAAATTGGAAAAGAAGAAGTGAAACTATCTCTATTTTCAGATGATATGATTGTATACATAAGTGACCCACAAAATTCTACCAGGGAACTCTTACAGCTGATAAACTTCTTCAGATAAGTAGCCAGATACAAGATTAACTCAAAGGAATCAGTAGCCCTTCTATACACTAAAGATAAAAGGGCTGAAAAAGAAATGAGGGAAACATCACCCTTTATAATAGCTATAATATCATTATATACCTTGGAGTAATTATAACCAAGAAGTAACAGGTCTCTTTATCAAAAATTTCAAATCACTGAAGAAAGAAATTGAAGAGGATATCAGAAAATGGTAAGAACTCCCATGTTCCTAGATAGGTAGGATCAACATAGTAAAAATGGCAATTCTACCAAAAGCAATCTACAGATTCAATGCACTGCCCATCAAAATCCCAACACAATATTTTAGGAATCTTGAAAGATCAATACTCAATTTCATTTGGAATAACAGGAAAGCCAGGATTGCCAAAATAATTTTGCTCAACACAAGAACATCAGGAGGCATCACCATCCCTGACTTCAAGTTATACTAGAGAGCTACAGTAATAAAAACAGCCAGGTACTGGCATAAAAACATTCATGTGGATCAATGGAATGGAATTGAGGATTGGGGAATTAACCCAAAAACCTATGAACACCTGATCTTCCACAAAGAGGCCCAAAATATTCAATGAAAAACAATAGTATCTTTTATAAATGGTATTGGCATAGCTGGCTGGTAGTGTGTAGAAAAATGCAAATAGACCCAAGACTGTCACCCTGTACAAAATTCAAATCCAAGTGGATCAAAGACCTCAACATAAACCCAGCCACTCTGAACTTGACAGATAAGAAAGTGTGAAATACCTTCCAATGAATTGGCAAAGGTGACCACTTTCTTCATATAATACCAATGATAAAGACACTAAGAACAACAATCAATAAGTGGGACCTCCTGAAACTGAGAAGCTTCTATAAAGCCAAGGACACAGTCAATAGGAGAAAACAACAGCCTACAGAATGGGAAAAGCTTTTCACCAACCCTATAAGTGATAGAGTACTGATCTCTAAAATATATAATGAACTCAAGAAACTATAGCCCAAAACTTTGAATAACCCAATCAAAAAATGGGGTTCAGATCTAAAATGGGAATTCTCAGCAGAAGAATTATGAATGGCTGAAAGGCCCTAGAAAAAGTGCTCAACTTCTTTAGCCATCAGAGAAATGCAAATCAAAACAACTTTGAAATTTCACCTAACACCTGTCAGATTGGCTAAGATAAAAGACACAGATGACAGCCTATACCTGAGATGTTACAGAGCAAGGGAAACACTCCTTCATTGTTGGTGGGAGTGTAAGCTTGTTCAGCCACCCTGGAATTCAGTATGGTGGTTTCTCAGAAAACTGGGAATGACTCTCCCCAAGGATCTAGCAATACCACTTTTAGGCATATACCCTAAACACACACATTATTACTCCAAAGGCATTAGCTCAACTATGTTCATAGTAGCATTATTTGTAATAGCAAAAACATGGAATGCCCCTCAACTGAAGAATGATTAACAAACTGTGCTACATCTACACAATGGAGCACTACTCAGCAGTAAGAAAAAATGATATCCTAAAATTGCAGGCAAATGGATGGTTTTGGAGAATATCCTCCTGAGCGAGGTATCACAAACCCAGAAAGATAAGAAAGGGATGTACTCACTCATTAGTGGACTCTAAACAAAAAAGCAAAAATCAAAGCATGTCCAAGCTCCAAACCACAACCTCTGAACAGCTTGGGATCTGAAACACCTTGGACTGGCACCTTAGATCCCACTCCCTCCAGAGGAACACCTGACTCAGTCTTGATGTTGAGGTGAGAAAACTGGATCTGCCAGGAGTAGATGCTGAAGTAACCCATATTGGGACCGCGGGACCTCCTGCCCTTGCTGGGGAGGAGATGGGGAGATGTGGAGAAGAGAGAGTGACTGGAGGTGTTGGGAGGGGTAAGGGATCTTGAACAAGGTTATACAGGGTTAGAAAATGTGACTTTATTCATAAAAAACGGACTGTGATCTAAAGAGAATATTCTCTAGGAGGTGCAAAAATTTTTCACCAGTTAATTTTCCTTGATGTTCATTTGTGAAGATTGGACTGCAACTTTAGATTGGATTCTAATACACATACCAAGAAGCTGGCAAAGTGTAACTCTAGCTCATAGGATTCAGTATCCTCTGTGACCTTCCCAGACACCAGTTTACATTGTATTTCTGTAATTTATCTGCTACATACCTCTCTAATAAAAATGTAAACATAGTCACACCAACACAGAAATAAAATAAAATATTAAAACAAAGACAAAAAAAATATTATAAGCGAAATATTGTGTCACATTTTAATAGCATTATAACATCTCAGACTTTGTAAAGAAATTACACCAGGTTACTTTAGTTAAGCAAGTTTATTTAGAAAGAAAAATTTAAAATCCAATGAAAGACAAAACTTAACTCTTTTTTAAATTGGAAATCTTTTTTATATACTTAAGAATTTTTTTTAATTTATTTTACATACCTACCACATTTCCCCCTCTCTTGCCTCCCCCAAACTCCTGCCTAGCATCCTCTATCCCTTCCCCTAAAGAGGTAAGGCCTCCCCTGGGGAGTCAGCAATCTCTGGTACATTTAGTTGAGTACATTCAGTCCAAGCCTCCTGTGCAAGGAGTTTCTCCATAGATAATGGACTCCAAAAAGCCAGTGTATGAACCAGAGATAGACCCTGATCCCATTGCCAGGGTTCCTTTGAACAGACCAAGCTACACAACTGTCTCCTGTACACAGAGCCCCTAGTTCGGTCCCTACAAACATGGTATGTACTCAGTCATAAGTGGATACTAGAGGCAAAGCAAAGGATAACCAGATTACAACCCACAGCTCCAGATGATGGGGACCCTAAGAGGGACACATGGATCACCCTGGGAAGGAGAGAGAGATGAGATCTCCTGAGTAAACTGAGGATAAAGGAGGCAATAGATGGGAGCGGATGGGGATGAGAACATAAGGGGATGGGATGGTCAAGCTGGAACATTGCCAGAATAGGAGAGCTATGAAAGAGATACCTTCTTGATAGAGGGAGACATCATGGAGTTAGGGAGAAACCTGGTACTAGGGAAGTTCCCAAAAATCTGTAAGAATGATGCCATCTTAGATCACTATCAATAAGGGTGCCTGACTTGGCCTGCCCCAGTAATCAGACTGATAAATACCCACCTTGTCATCATAGAGACTTCAGCCAGTAACTGATGGAAACAGAGGCAGAGATCCACAACCAAATACCAGAATCAAACTCTCAATGATGTAGTTTCAAGTAATCCTATACAAACCAAATTTCTATAACCATCATCTTAGATGATGCTAACTAGTCAGGGGTCAGAGGGCTCACCTATGAGCAAGGCTAATATCCCTCTCAGTAGTCACTGGCTATAGTTTGTCTGTCTAGGAAGGGACCACATGGGATTTTCCCCCTTCTGTGCTAGTGTATCTGTTGAATAACACAATATCTTATTTTAATGTTGGCAATAACTAAAAGACAACCCATTGGGTCAGACACCAGCATGGTCTTCTTTGTCCCCTCTACTAATCTTTTCTTGTTTTTGTTGCTTTTGCAATTCCAATTGTTAGTTTTTGCTGATGTGTGAGGTCCTGGATTCAAAATAGGGGATAGATTTCTGTGCATAACACGAGAATTTAAGCCAGAATGACAAGGATAAATTATGTCCTTATAAAATAATGAAAACAAATTCAGAAAAAACTAGTGTATTAATCAGCACATGAATGTGTGTACACAAGCCTCTTTTCCAGCTGGGCCACTAGAGTGTAGAGATTTCTACCCTGCTCTGTCAGATTGTCTTATTAAAAGTCAATTATATAAAGAAAGTCATTATATGTTATTTATAGGTACTATTCCAGCAAGGCCACTATAAATAGCATGAATGCTATAAATTTCAAAACAACTATTTCATGTTCCTTCTAACAAGGTAGACAATTTAATAACACATGGCAGTGTGGCTACAGCCATCCAAAAGGACAAGTGTTGGACAAAAAGTTATGGGTTCATGTCCATGTGTGTGCATTTCTAGACATGATGCAATTCCAGTTTCTCTGGGGTGATTTAGATGTTTTTGATTCCCATTATTTGCACAGATCCCAAAATAATTGAAAACATTTACCCTACTGAAAATAACTTTGATCATAGACATTTAAAGCTAAAAACTTAGCAGTGTGAAGAGTTGATGGAGATCAATGTGCGCCACATCAGAAAAAAAAATGCTATCCTTACGTTCATGCAAATAAGAAAATTTTAAAAGAATCTGGTATAAAACTAGGTAGCTATCATGAAAATTTCATTTCTTACAGAAATCTTTACAAGCAAAATTGCAGTGAGGAGAACATAGAGATGTGCTTTATAAAATCTGGTCTGTTGCTCTTCTAGAGCAGGGTTACCCAGAATGCTTTCTCAAATTGCTCATCTGAGGCCTGAAAAGTATCCCCCATTTTTCTTTTAAGTCTACCTAGGCCAGTAAATTTTACTAATACAGAAGTGAGCAAAAACCAATCTGCCACATTTCCCTGGGATTTACTGAAGTTTTCAGCATTTCCAAAATTGACTCACTTGCACTTGAAGTTCTCAGGAGTTACATCATGTTGGTGAGGGTACTGAGAATCCCAGCGCTGGCAAAGAATTCCATTCCAAATGGTGTTGATGGTTCCCCTGTAACCTTCTCCTTGGCCTTGAATGCATTCAGTTGTTTCCAGAGGGACATCAGTATCATTCACAGCACTCTGAGCTATTGGTGGAAAAAAAATACAAGCTAAAGAAACCTTTCCTTCATCATGTACGGGCATCCTTTTAGAGCCCATTGCCTTTGCGATACCTGGGACTCTTTAATCATTTTTAAAGTTTAAATAAAAGTTAAATGGAGTCAGAAATTCATTTTAACATATAACTATCTCCATTTCAACCCTAAATTAATGTTTTCTTGAAGAGTTTTTTAAAGATATTTACTTCCATATGTCTCTATAATGTACATGCTGAAATCAGTTTTCTGAAAATGACATAAAGTCATTTTCTCCTTACATACAAATTCAAGAATTACATCATCACCAAATTTCTTTTATATGGTAAATATTATGTAGGCTAATATATTATTTTATTTACATATTTTGGGGAATTTTAAAAAATCTAGTTGTTTCTCTTTTTCTTTTTCAACTATCACATATCATCAAATATATATAATGCTCAGTTACTACATAAAAAAGAGTCATGAAATTAACTTTTGCCATAAGCCAAAGCTATTTTTTATGTGTTGAATGTGCTCTCAACCAAGAATAATTGAGACATTTTAGGAGGTGGGCATGAGGGTGGACACAGGGATCCGGACACTCAGAAGTCTACAGGGGAAGACTAAGATTTGAGACCAGCCTGGAAAATTCTAACACTCTTCCTCAGAACAAAACCCAAAGTAAAATGCACACAGCTTTGACTGGTTTGATAAAGTCAGGAATAAACTCCTCAGCTACCTTTATGACAAATGATTATGCAATCATCTCTGGATAAAAGCCAATTTTAACCATCGCAGACCATTTCAAACTTAAGTAAATTTCTCCATGGTATTCCATTCAAGAACTAGATGTGTCATCTTTACAAAGACAGAGAAGTCCACATGTTTTCTATAGTAGCAATACAATATTACTAAAATAGTTTCTTTTCTAATTTATTTCTCATTTATATGTCATTACATTTCATTTCATCAAATTCCTGGTGATATGTTTATGTAAGTTTAGCACTGTTCTACAAAATTTTGCAAATGCAAACAACAATAAAAGTAACCATTTACACAAAAGATCACTTCTACTTGACAAAATCTAAAATTTCTTAGTGGTGGAATTCAGAGCACACCTGTAGCCTTAGTTATTTTAATTGAGGTAGGGAGGCCCACACAGTTCTATGGCTGGGATCCTGGGCTGCAGAGAAGGGATCTGAGTAACACTCATCATGCTTCCTGCTTCCTGACTGTGGGTACAACATAAATCATCACTTGCCTTAAGCTTTGCCACCTAGCCCTCTCCACCATGGGACTGAGACTGTAATCTGTGACACAATAAGTTGCTGTTGTTGGGGTGTTCTGTCACAGAGACAGGAAAAGAAACCCAATTAAATAATATTCCACTTTTAAATGTAATTATAAGATACTCATCATTTAAACCATTAAGTTGACTGTTCATCTCAACTTTCATTTAAATTTTTAAGTATTTTAAAATCATTTTATATTATTTGACAATAATGATATATTATGATCATAATAATAATATCATTATCATAATTATTATTTTTCTTTTGATTTTTTGACACAGGGAGGGCTTCCTTTTCAGCCTCCTAAATGTGATTACAGACATAAACCACCATGTGTTGTGATATCTTATTTGTTTTTGACTTATTTGTCAGCTTGCCTAAAGATCAGAGGGTGGAACCAACCACTAGATCACCACAGAGGTCTGGAAGTCTGTATGGACAAGAGACAATAAGTGATATGGCTAGGCAGAAATGGAAAGAGAAAAGGTGGGGTATAGACAGGATCTGAGCCCTTTTCCGTCTGAGGAGTGGGAGAGCGAGCTAAGAGATGACTGTGGTTGTTCCTTTACTTTGCTCATCTTTTAGCATTTACACCCACATCTAACTCTGAGATTTTATTATTAAGACTAATGAGATTTTCACTTTATTACTTACTATTTCAGGAGGATATTTTACAGGTTTTGATGGAAAATTATTTTTAAAAGTCAGTATTCACTAAAGACACTTTAGTATGGCCACATAAAACCAAAGTTACGAGGGTTCAGTCACTAAAGTGCCTTTCTCACACACGTGATCATTTGAATTCCAGTCTGCAGTATCCACATAAAAGCTGAGTCTCCTAGCAAATAAAGTGACCAACACAATTTTTTGGATTGGTGGGGATAAGCAGATCACCAGAGAAGATCAGATAAACAGTCTAGCCAAATCAATAAGTTACTAGCTCAGAAACCCTATCTCAAATATGCAAAATGGAGAATAACTGAAAAAGACTCATGATGTCAAATTCTGGTCTCCACAAAAAATGCACAGATATAAATTTATTTACACATGTTACACGCGCATGTCTCCACACTCATACATATGCCACAAACACACAAAATAGAGGGTTTAAATTACATAAAACATTCTAATTTAGAGGCAGAAAACAAAATCCTTTTAGTAACTAAAATTATAAAATATCCAGACTTATTATATATTATGTCAAATTAATATTATGTCAAATATTTTGTTTCATTAGGTTACATCAAGATGAAAAATACATAACTAATAATTAACATATTTACCTACTAATTTAGTAAGCATATACAACTTTATAGGATCTTAAATATCTTAGTTTTATTTTTCCTTGTTTTAATTTATCAGAAATGTATCACAAGTCTAACCACAAATTATAATACTAAATTCAGGATTTGTACATATGTGTTTACTTTACTTCACATTCAGCTGCTGGAAGTGACCAGAATAAAAACTACATAGTTTTACAGTGCAAACAATATAGAATTTGGATGAGTGAAGATATATTAGTATAACTACTTGGGATAACTAATTTTTATTAATAAGACGTATTATACTATGTGAAGCTGAAAAATAAATATTATCTGATGAATGATATTATTTGTGATAAATGATTTGTTCATTGTCCATTAAACAGTGATATAAATAACTTATTTCTGAACTACAATAAAATCAGCTCCTTCTGCTGTCCTAATGCATAAATCTCAAAACCTGGAGCAAAAGGAAACAAATGTTTCATGATAATTGATTTGGAAAGGACTGTCAAATGCTGGAGAAGGCATTCCTTTGTACTTAATCCTTCAACACGGGATGCAGATCGAGGAAGGTCCGAGTGTCTCTTGTGGCCCATACAAGAGGAGCTGCGTCACAGCCAAATATCTGCTGAAGCTGATCAACTTGAGATAAAACAAGATACTTTTAAAATACATCATCACCACACACACAAATATTTTTGCAGGTTCATGCTAAACATACCAAGACTCTTCTGAGAATTCCTCAAAATAAAATATTTTGCCAAGGATGTCAGTGGTGGCCAGGCTTTGGCCACAGATGTGAAGATATTTAGGTGCTTCTCCATGGCCTGGCAGTGGAAAAATGCTTGTCCTTGATGGACAAAAAAAAAAAAGTAAAACAAAAAAGCTTTCTGTTTGGAAATACTTTTAAGGAGCACAACATTCTCTCTATTGAAATTTCCACTGTCTTGTTGCAAAACCATCAAATACAGTGGGAAATTCTTGGAACATTCATTTCACTTTGCTGGTTTGAAGTCAATGTGATCTGGTTGCCAGAACATTTAAAGGCAGTTTGGAATTTTAAATAGATATTTTTAGATAAAGACATTGCCTTATCTAATTCTTAGGGTAAACATCTTTTCCTAGACAGGCAAAAGTAGAAACAGATCACTAATAACAAATTAATCCAGGCATGGTAGCATACACATGTAATAATATATTTGGCAGACTAAAGAGGGTGGTTCATAAGATCAAGGCCAGTTTGGACTATACAAAAACACCCCATCTTAAATAAATAAGTAAACAAATAAATTTAATTAATATTCTGTGTGAAAATTTTGCCAGGTCTTTGCAGAGAAACTGTATAATTTAAATGGATGTTTATGAACAAGAGCTAGAGTGTAAATGTCTCAAAGAGCCCTTTCTAGGGCATTCTAAGATTTATATAGAAAGTGAACCTTTACATTCACACTCCTTCACCAAGTCATAACCCTGGCCAAAATAAATTCAGATTTCCCAAGAGAGGTAAAAGCCTGACACCCTCCACTCTCCTCTCTCTCTCTCTCTCTCTCTCTCTCTCTCTCTCTCTCTCTCTCTCTCTCTCTCTCTCTCTGTGTGTGTGTGTGTGTGTGTGTGTGTGTGTGTGCACATGCATGTGTGTGTATATGTATACATGTGTGCAGAGACTAGAAGAATATGGCAGCTATTCCTGAGAAAGAAAGAAGTGCCCTACTCTCCCATGGATGCTAGGAGTACAGACTCAGGACCTCGCACTTGTAATCATCCTTACCCACTGCTGCTGATTCACCTCCCTGGCCTTTTTTCTTATTTTTTCAATAAGTTAAAAAGACATTGCTTAACACTCCAGTGGATAAACACCTGATTATCCCATGGAGTTTATCTCTCTACATAGCTACTGAAGGACGATGAAACCCAGGATTCATCTCATGGTGGTCCCCAGAGACTTGAGTACAGTTCATAAAGCCACTCTCTTGCCAACAATTATTGTGCTCCTGGACCACAAAGGTTAGGATCCAGCCCACTGTAAACTGAAAGAGCTTCTTGCTTTAAAGTTGACATGGGAAAGTAGTAAAGACCTCCAAAGTGCAAACCTCAAATTGCTTGCACGTTTGCTCTCCCTGTGAAGCCAGTATTCATACTGAAACATTTCTCTGGATTTTCTCCAACACTTTTTTAGTACAAAATACACAGGAGACAAGGCATTCATGAAAGGCCTTCAACTCTATTGTATTATTTCTTAGAAGATGACTTGGAAGAGCCAACTGAAAGACTTTTCTCTTGAGAAGGGTATGGATAATATGATTTTTTTTCCTGAGACTATAATACAATTTTATTTTTATTGTGGCCCTGAACTTTTCAATAAAACTCAGTGAAACATCAGATATTTTTAAGAAGGAAGACAATTTGTCATAAGTATATTCCCAGAATCTTAGTACAGTAAAGTTTTAAAGATAATGATATTTTCTTTTAAAGAGACTCATATTGAGTTTACTACAAGGAAGACTTACTGTATTTGTTATCAAAGGCTATTTTGTAGTAACAAAATGCTGAGGACTTGATAGGTTAAGCAATGGCATTGCATTTTCTCACAGTTCTGGAGACTGGCAAGACCAAGAATAAGGTTCTGGTCCACAGGCTTCTAATAAGGACTACTTGGCTGGGAGATGGCTGGCCTCTTGCCTGGTTCTCAAATGATGGAGGAACAAAAGAAAAGAATTCTCTTTTTTGTTTGTCATAAGACCTTCATTGATACTAGCTTTTGGGCCGTTCTTAGATCTTCACTTAATGTTAAATTCCTTCTAAAACACTTATGCCAAAACATAATCATGTGGTGACCTAAGGGTACGGTACTTAAATTTAGAGATTAAACAATTTAGTCCATTTAGATGGTCCAAACAGATGGCCGAGTAAGACCTGGGAAGCACATACTTCTAAATCTTCTCTGGTCAAATATAAATCATCTACAAACTTAGAAAGAAAGAAAAAAAGAAGAAAGAGGATAATAGAAATGAGATAAGACCGAAAAAAAAAAAACTATTAAGCCAATAAGCAGCAAAAACCTCAATAGCAAACCTTGAAACCTATGTGTGAGCTGAGCAGCAGTAGAAAACTGTAGAGCAACACATTAGAAATTGTTTGTATGGAAATCAAGAGTCAGAGAAAGAAATACCAAGAAAGACAAAAGAAAAGTTTAAAGCCCACGTCTCTGACAATCTTCATTTATTAAAAATCTCCTGCAATAGCCAAATACTCTGATTAATTGAAGTACACAGATTTGAGTAGAGAGACTAAAAGTTAAAATTAAAAAGATATAGACTAATTAAGGATCTGAAAGGAAATGTTTATATTGTGTGAATATATAATAAAGGATAAGAGAAGGTATTTAACTGGGCATTGTGGCACATACTTTGAATTCTAGTGCTCAGGAGGCAATGGCAGGCAGATCTCAGTGAACTGGCCAGGCGTGTTCACACAGAGATTATCAATCCAACCAGGGCCACATAGTAAATAAATAGATAGACCACTAAATAGATAAAGTGGTATTTGACTAAGCCAAGAATAAAATTTAGAAATGATAATAGAAGCAGCACTTAATGACACACACCTATAATTCTATAATTGCAGCAGCGAAGGCAGAGGAATATCCCATCTTTAAACCAGATGGAACTATACAGTAAGTTCTAGGCCAGCCAGAGCGATGTCATGCCATCCTGTCTCCAAAGGAAAAGGGTAAAAGAGGAGAAGAAAGGGAAAGAGGAAGGAATTGCTAATGGGGATGGTGACTAAGTTAAAATTTACATAAGCTATGGCTATAAAGTAGAGAAGAACAGAGAGAGGATGATTGTGCAAGGCAGAGGGGGCATTAAGGAAAAGGAACATCATGGGAGTTCAAAGTCCATGAGATATCAGAAAAAAAGAAAAGAAAAAGGTAAAAAATAAAAATGTGGAAGATTTTTGTTTTATCTTCATTTGAGGTTAAAGAAAATCTTCGAAGTATTTCAATCCTCTCTGTTCTCTCTCTCTCTCTCTCTCTCTCTCTCTCTCTCTCTCTCTCTCTCACTGTGTGTGTGTGTATGTTTGTGCACCTGTGTGCACATGTGCGCACACACACATATGCATTGAACGGCTTATGCATGAGGAATAATGACAACAAAATTTTATAGTGTGAAAAAGAAAATGGAAGAGAAAAACAGTAAATAGAGTGAAAGTCTGCTCAGAAAATATTTAACCAAATAATAATGAGGAAAATTAGAGCTTTGGAGATAAAAGAGATAGCGATGAAACAAATGGCCAGTAAGACATTCACAGAACAGCTCTAGGTGAGGTATCAAACAAAAAATATGAAAGAGCGTTACAGTGGTGACCAAAATCCTATAATTCTAGGGTTTTAGACTCAGAGCTAGATAAATGATTGTTACAATTATGTAATTGAGAGTTTCAGCCAGAGAACAGACCCTTCTGCAAGATTAGTAAAGAAATTCAGAGAGAAAGATCTGACAGAAGAAGTCACCATGTAAGTCACTGGTGATGAGATTGAGATCAGTTGGAGCACACAACAGGTGTATTCTAGTCCATGGACTCTAAGGGACCAAATTAGTGGTCAGTGATCTAATTCAACAACAACAACAACAACAAAAATATGCTCTCAGGAATACTAAACATTCCCAAGAACCCCAGGGGCCTGCAGAATCAAGACTATCTTCACAATAGTACTGTAAGGTCATTTGTGTTCCGAAGACAGAGTGAAGGCATAGTGAACACAACATGCCTGGTTGCCTTCTATTAAGATGGCACTAAGAAATTAGGGGGAAAGAAAGAAAGAGAGAGAGAGAGAGAGAGAGAGAGAGAGAGAGAGAGAGAGAGAGAGAGAAAGAAAGAGAGAAAAGACTAAAATGCCACAGATTTATTTCTTTACTTCTGAAAATAACAGATTTTCTTGTTAAAACTACATGGCTTACTAGCTGAAGTTTTCACCATTACTAATGAATTGACATGCTTTTAATTTACAATGTAATAAGCATTGGCGCACATAACCTACAGAGATATGCTGAGGATTCTTCCCAGTGACAGAGCAGAAATCACTTTCAGTCCAAGAAGTTTGTAAATTGACTTAAACAATCAGTGAAGCCTTCTAAGGGACATTAGTCACAAGGGAGGTTCATGAGCACCTGAAGACTAACGTGGCTGATACAATTAATGTGGCATTATTTCTGACTAATAAGCAAAACAAACATGCAGAATACGAACTTGTTCCAGAGAAAAGCACAAATAAGATAGCTAGTACCTTATTCAGGCACTACACTGGAGTAACAATGTTGTTATTTTTTGTAGCATCTTAAAGTTTTATGTACTTTGGATTGTTCCAAAAACTATACAACTGAAATGTTTGTGGGCTTCTCATATTTGTGGAGATATCCCTTTGTGAGGAAGAAAAGAGCCTCTTTAGAGCATTCTGGCACATATTTGTAGACAGTGAGCAACATCTATCCTTCACTTCTAGGAACATGCTGACCACAGGACAAACACTTACAAAGAGTAACTGGCACTAACTTGAAACTCATTCATTAGAAAAAGAAATAATAGCACTTAAATTGTGTCTCTGATAGTCATAAATTTTTCTATCAAGACAGTTTTAGCTATGATATGGCAGTTCATGCAGAAGCTCTGAAATGTCAATGTAATCACTTTGCCCAGATCAGTCACATTTTTAATCCTTTGCAACTAGTGAAGTGTGTGACACATAGAAGTTGCTCAGCAAATCCATGCCTCACAGAAAGTGGCAAAGAGCCACTGTCAGTTGGCTGACACTGCCTCACAGCCAAGGCTTTTCTGTCACTACTCACTAATGACACTCCTCAACAGCATACAGAAGAGTGGATTTACATGGGTCCCACCTAATATAGGCATTTCCCATCCTTAGATTAATGCCTCTCACATAATCCCATGCACAGCACCCTTGATAACCAGCTCTGTCTTCACCCCACTTCAGATTCTCTCAGTATATCATTAATACTTTACATTCAATCTCTTGAAGGCTGCTCACAACCTTCCCCACTTGGACTTCTCATATAAGTCAACTTACATAAGTTTGCCTGACCCCCAACTTATACACTATTTCCCCATAGCCTGTACTTCATGTACTTTTGTGGGAGTTTCTTTTGTTTTTCATCTCATTATATTGCTCTGAAATAAATTTATGACTTTAAATTGAATTGTTAAATTTTCTATGATTGTAAGACATTCATACAAACAGAAGCAAAATGCGTACATATGTGTGTCTATATGACAGAGATAAGCAATTATTAATAATCAGTGTTGACAAGTGCCATAAATATGTTTAATGTGTTTTAAAATATTGCTTTGTCAGTGTCTCTAATGTTTTTAAACTGCAAGGCAATGTATTATAATAAAACTCAGGTGGTATTAGATATGTAGCTTAGTTCTATAAAGCAAGAAAGGATAGTAATTAAACATCGCTCTCTTTTTAAAACATCCTCATGATTTGGTTTACAACAACAGAGGAGAATAGCACCTAGATTTCCCAGTATACATGTGCCAGGCAAAAGGTGAATATGTATATGAGTGTACATATGAAAGTGTGTTCGTGTGTTATGAGTGTATATTCACAGGTTGGTTCACTGTGCATTCCAATGTGTGTGTAGTGGCCCTTATTCCAAGAGGTTTTAATAATGCCTAGAAGACAAACAATAAGGGAGAGACAATTGGTGTATTGTATCTAATGATCTAAAAAGATGGAAAGATGAGTATGATTAAGTAAAGTCAATGGGTGGAACTAATCCACTCTCAACAGAGCAACACTGTCATAGGAGTCATCTTAGATTTTAAAGGACAAAACAGATGATTTAATCTCCCCAGAACACTGTGTTTCAGTTGAAAGGCTTCCAGAGTCTGTGCTTGCTTCACATATGCTGTGTCCCTTTTCTATGACTTGCCCAAACACTTTTTCTTACTAGCAGATCTACGGATGGACTCAACTGACAGTTTAATGGTGAATTCAAAAGATGTTCCTTATCAACCTAGTTCATTGAAACAGCAAAATATACCCATGTCTTCATAATTTCTTGTTATGCTAGATGTGGGCACATCACTTTATTTGGATAATTTTCTTATGTATCACTATACCAATGCATAACTTTAAACTATCAAATAATTTATTACTTTCTTATATCTTCTTAAATGCATGCAATTCTACTGATCTTAATGCATTTTGTCTTCCAGCTGCAAAAAAAAAATAAGAATTTTAATCATGTAAAAGCATGTTTCCATCTAATTATTATTACACAGTATAACTTCAAAGAGGAGAAAAAACTAGGTTAGATATAAAAGAGAGGGTCACATACACAAACTTAAAGGGATATCACACGAAAGAGGATACAAGATTTAGCATCTTTCCTAAGCATTTAGCTCAGGGACAGCATCTAGAAACAGAACCTAGGAACATAGCAAAAGGTAGGCCATGTTAGAGCCTAGCCAGAGGGAAGACATCACTCTCTGGAGGTTACAGACACCAGTCAGTGAGGCAGAGCTTTCCCCACTGCTCATCTATCTTTATCCAAAAGAGGTTTGCTATCAGTTGCTCAAGCTACAATTTAAAGAGAAAAGGCAGAGAAAGGATCCAGGAAAAGGTACTGAATTCTAAAATGGTTGCAGACATAAGAACTTTGTAGTGATGTACAATTCCCTGTTTATTTTCTCTTTGTACTTTTTTTTTCTTGGTAGCAATTAACTGCAAGTATTTATTATCATATGCATAAATGAGTTTATATGTGTGCACTTAGGTATGTATCACTTTCAAAACAATTGTTATATAAAAATTGAAAAATTGGGTGAGATGACACAACACAGTCTTAAAATTTCAAAACTCATATACAGCAAGATATCAAATACAATAGTTGTTAACCTATCTTCCTAATAAGTGTTGCTTAGATCCAGTCTGTTAGAGGGAAAGGAAGCAATAAATTTAACCCTAACTTACCACACATTTTAATTGCACAATACTCCCAAGGGGTGTCAGGGTCAAGAGTATAGCACCATGGCCTCGGCTTGCCATCAGGATTGCGGCAATAATTATCATCAAAGCCCTTGTCGGGATATCTGCAAACCACACCAGGAAAAGTGTCACGTAAATCTGCCTGGAAATACCACACAGCTCTCAATCCCCAGAATAGTTTTTCACTTAACTTAGATGCTAGAGCGAAGAAAAGAATAGTCCTTTTTCTTTATAAGGACTATCAGTCACTTACTGCCCAATTTCAGTTACACGGTCCAATAAGGATACAATATCTCCCTCTTTCTTACTAAGGTAGGTCCATTTTGTACCTGTCTTCTAGTAATAATCTCCAACTACATCTCCTTTTCACAGAGTCCAATTGAAGACAAATTCCACAAACATGACCTTGTGTAGAATGCTCATTAAGGAACAGGTTCTTTCTGAGGGCAAGCTTCAACTTCAAACTGAAGTCCGGTTTCAATAGCTCTGTTGCTAATGACAGCTCAATTTTGGAAATGGAGCCTTGCTAGGTCATGCCCTCACCTCCACCAGAGCAAGAGACAAACTCCATCACACCACTTTCCCCACGTCCCACCTCCCTTTAAATTAGCAGCACCCTGAACTGGTGATTTGAATTTAATTGCTACCATATCCTTTCTGGTCTTACTTAAAAGAAATGACATGCATTTAAAAAAATTGAGTTTTCATTCTATTTACAAGAACAAAAAGAATAAACATATAAAACAATAAAAAAAAGGCAATTTACACCAATTTCTAAGGGAAAGTAGTCATCAAATACTCCAATCATTTACATTTTAATCTTTATTATAATTCTCTTTTTTTCTCAACTCAAATTTCACATAAAGTTTTGAAAATTTTAAAATATATGAAGATAAAACAGCCAAAGAATTGTTTTGTTCTGTCTTTGCTTTTACGATGGACATGAACTATGTTAAGGCGTTAGACATGTGGCCTCAGTGTCTGAGGATGTTGGGTGAAGTTTGCTTGTACTCTTAGCAACACATTCTCTGCCTTTTGGCAGGGCCGATCAAAGTAGCCATTGCCTTATTTGCCGCATTGGAGTGTGTTTTGTTTTGCTCTGTTTGTTTATTGCTATGGGAAACAAGGAAGGCCCTGCTACTGCTTCCATTCCGTACCTCCCGAGCTCAACAATCTCAGAAACTCAATTGCAAGTGTAGCTACTGGTCTCAGATGTCTGATCATAAATCCTATCACCCCAAGATTATGTTCTGCAAACCTAAACAGCTGTGGCAGAAGCTGGAATATTAAGGCTACTTACACAATATCAGCCTGTGTCCCATAAGGAAAGCGCCGAGGGAGATTTTCCATGGTTTGTTACAGAATGAACAATAGTTTGACAAGAGAAATGTATGAGAGCAAGATCTAGTGAGATTTTACCTTTCGGGCAAGAATTTGTGCCGGTGTGGTGTCTGATGATCCCAGCGCTGACAGGTCTTGCCTGACTCTGTGTGATCCATGGGACCCCGGTAGCTTTCACCATTGCAGCTCATGCATTCAACTAATAAAATTAAAGTACGCTATGTTAATTGTTTACAGTAGTAATGCCAATACGATTGTTCTATTTAGAACAGTAAATTAATCAGTAATTATTAAACAGCCATATTCACCATCCTAATTTTAAACTGAGAGTTTATACCCATAAACAGCAGTATAGAATAATATCTATTGAAAGTATCATGGAATTTACATACTTTTAAGTTAATGCCAACCAGATTCGGCATAAAGACAGAATGCTGACTAGTTTCAATAATCATTTAAAAGTACATCAAAATTGGGAACATAAGGTAGACCCTTGAAGACTGTTCCCTGTTAACTACTATGCAAGATTATATTGTTTGTATCACCAACAAACTAGTAGTTTTCTTTCCCTTGGCATCTGAACACACACATTATGATCTTGTGACTTCAACTGGGTATATATTATATTCCTATAACCCAAGAATTGACATACTCAAGAGACCAATCAAACAAATGGTCTATTACAACTTAAAGAACACAAGCTTTTACATATAAATACAGAGAGATATAATTACATCTCTGTTCTGTTAGTTACTGTTCATGCTAAATATGTGGGCAAGCTGACATTCTTACCTACCTTAGAACAGAAGATGACCTGCTACTGAACTCCGTGCACCCACTCTTTAAAAAATGTATAAGCTCATCTAATTATGCAGGATCATACTGATGATTCTGTGGGTTAATTAATTGTTCACCTCTGGCTGGTCTCAAGTCACACTGAAAACTGAGTCACATCAACTAGCTGCAAATGAGATTTCTCAAACAGAAGGTTGATTTGTAGCACAGCAAGCATCCTGTGGAATAAATCATTGCTTGGCTCTCCTACGAATCCGGCCAACTTCCCCCAACACATCATTTGTATCTTGTGAGCACTGATCATCTAACTTTAGCTGAAGTGAGGAAAGATATTAATGTTAAAATTAAGCTATCTGCTGGATACTTGCCTAATAAATATTGAGAGTGTTTTAGTATGTGACATTGGAATGGTCATTTTTTGACATGTTTACTTTAATAACATAATAGGACATTAACTGTTAACTATCTGGAATATATGATCCATGTATTAGAGTGGCCCATCTACTTCCTTTTTCATATAGGATAATCCATGAATTAAGACAAAGGACCAGTTCAGTTCCTTCCATATGATGCAAACGTGGCCAAGGATACAGGCAATAGGCACCTGAGGTGTTATTGAGGGTGTGCGAGCTCATAAATACAGCAGTTCAGCTTAGCCATTGTCATCCCCACACTGAAATGCTCCACATGGGTTACGCCTCATAATAATAAATCAGCTTTCCATTTGAATGGAACAAATTTTACTTATTTCTCCCCATTTTTTAAAGGATGTTAACCTTTGATATTTTCAATGAAAACGGTGCTGCATTTGGTATTATTGCTTGTTCCTTTGTATTCATTGAAAAGTAAATTACCTATTTCTACTTTAATGTACTATTCATAACTGTTTTGTAGTTTGTAATAATATATCTGCCAACAAAACTGAATATAATTATTTTCTGGGAAGCATTACTATGGGAATCACCAAAAAATATTTTCAAACAGATTTTAACAGCATTAGGAAAAAGTTGCTACACAGATGAAATTAATGACTACCTAACATGACTACTTTCTAGAACAAATGGAGTAGGTTAATGTGCCTCCACATTTAATGTGCATAAAGGTCACCTTCAGATCTCCTTAATTTTCATACCCTTGGCGGGTAGGTTTGGACTGAGTATCAGTAATAAAGTCTTACCATATGATAAAGTCTAAGCGTCTGTGTGTTGGAGGGAATAGTTTTCAAGGGGCTAGTTTTTCTTGGACTTTTAAAGTCTAGACAAAATTGATTAAGTATACAGGAAGAAATGTATCATAAATTGTAATAATAAGTGATTAAGAAATAAATTAGGTGTAAGTTAGAAAAAAAGTAATGTTAAGTTTTAGGACTCAAAGCCATTGTTGATGTTAAAAAAAAAAAAAAAAAGACCTCTACAAGGTTCAAACAGTCCCTCTTTTAAAAACTGCAAAACAAAATTTGATCATAGAATTTTATTAAATTCAAATATATAATGATACTTAATAATTACTAACTCATTCATAATGAGGTAATCTTTGTAACTTACCACTTAATAAATTCAACTTAATGACAGAGACAACCAACTCATCAAGCTGTCTAAGCTCAGTGGATTTTGAGAGTTCTTTGTATTTTTATTTACATCAGTTGTACATTAGTTCTTAAGTTTTGTAATATCATTTTTATGAGTTGCTCTGTTGTTCATGAGTATATTAATAATGCTGCTTATTTTGAATTCTCTTTATTAAAATGCATATAAAACTTGCCTCATTTTATGTTGAATTTAAAATCCCACTGTTAAACTCATGATGCCTGGGAAATAGTTAACTTATACGGCAAGTTTCAATTCACTTCTAAAGGCATGTTCTTCTCTTGTCAGACCAGAAATAGCTTATAGCAACCTTAGGCACATGGTGACTGACAGCACAATGTCTTCATTCTAGTGATCTATGTTCTCTTCTAATAATGCTCCAGAACCTCAAATATTAAAGAATATTAAGGAATCACATTCTCCTGAGGATAGCACAAAACATGAGTGGTTTAAAGGACTTTTCTAGCACTTTTATTTTATGTCACCTCTGAGAATAAATGTCAATATATTTTACAGAAAGAAGGTAGTAGTTGAAAAATCACATCTCAATAACAATCTAGGAAGGTAATGCAAGAGTCAGTTGTTTAAAGTTGAACAAACTACTGACCCTCAAAAATGCTTTTTTCAGATCAAAGAAAACCAATAAATATACTTGGCAAATAATTCTTACTCTCAGCAAATTATGATTGTGGATATTTCTCTAAGAATACAGGTTTATTTTCTTCCATGTGTAATTTAGAAGCAAATATGAATTATCGACTTATTCATACAAAACAGACTTATTCATAATGTTATCACAGATAAGTTTATTATTTTTTAAAAGAAAAGAAAACAATGAAGATGTTGAAGGGAACAGAATATGACATGGAATGGAAAGTAGGAATTTACAGAGACAAACTGTCTGGCACATGAAGTCAAGGGTTGTAAATTAACTAATGACAAACATATTCACCTTCTCCATGACAATTAGCTAACAATGTCTTTACTTGTTCAGTGATAAATAGCAACATAATATGAAATGGATATTCATGGAGGATATAGAAAATACTGAGTTAATAAACAGGTACGATATCCTACTATAAGAGTGGACAGCATTCCAGAAGTCTCTCCCCATGCCCAATTACTTCAAGATCAAATTTGAAAATGATTTAATACATGTTTCTTTTGAATTTGTGAAATCATAGGAGCTTTGACAGAACTGAAATTTATTCTGTAGCTAGGAAACTGAGAAAAATGAAACTACATAACTACATACAATGCTGAAATAGTCATCTTGGTCATTGAGCTTTCCAACACCAAAGAAAATACACAGTGCAGGAAGTAAGAACACAGCTTAGGTACTCGCCTTCAAGGCAACTTGGGGCCAAAGCTTTGATCAGCTCAGATTCTATTTTGAATGCACTGAGCTTCAGACATGCCTCAAACTTGGTTGTGGTCACTTCACCAAAATCACAAGGAAATGTTGACTTTCAGGGAACTCTAGCAAATCATCCCTTGAATCTGTACAACCTGGGCTTTGTTACTTCGAGTAATTTTAACCACATTTCTTCCAAAGTAGGTGCTGATGAACAACATCACAACTACTGATAAAGGAATAGTTTCATCTAGGTCAGTGGTTCTCAATCTTCCTAATGCTATGACTCTTTCTTTAATACAGTTCTTCAAGTTATGGTGACCGCAACTATAATGTTATTTTGTTGCTACTTCATAACTGTAATTTTGTTACTGTTATGAATCATAATGTAAATATAAGATATCTGATTATCTGAAATGTGACCCCAAAGGTTAACTTAGACTCTAGGTCCTCTTGGGTGGTCTATAGGTGCAGAATTTGAGGTAGGTAATTGAGCTTAAGTGAACAGGTAAATGCCCACAGTTCCTTTTCCCATAAGGCTATTCCAGGCTGATGTGGAAATTCACATTGGTAACCGGCTCTGTTACTTTACATGAATCTGCTGTCCACAAATTTGTGATGCATTGTGTAAGAGTGCTCCCATAACTACCTATGCTTGCATTGGAATGAACAACATATTCATTGTAACTGATTCATTGTTGTTAATCTTTAACGTGAGTTACAGTTCTATGCATGGGGGGAGGGGTAGCGCCCCATGTGGTATTCAGGTTCATTTACCTTCTGAACACTGAGGAATGTCACAGACTTCGAAGCGTACCTCTGGATTGCTTGTGAAACACCAGGGTCCCCCTTCTTCCCCTCGAGGATTTCGACAGTAGTTTTCCTGTAGGTCTTTACCGCGATAGCTCGAAGGCAAAAAGCTAGTTTTAAAATGACAATCATCACAGTATAAGAGCATGCAACTTTAGTGTTGGCCTATTAATTATACTAGTTGGTTGGTATGCTTTCCCCAAAAGTAGAGAAACTTGTCTAATGTATTTGTACTTCAATTTTGCCATTTCCAATATTCTTAAATACTCAAATTTTATTAAGATTTACCTAGCTGAATTTCTGTATTCCAGATAAAATTAGCAATTACTCACCTATAAATTTCCTCAAGCCCAAATATTCTGAAATATAATTGTGTTTTATAAAATACAATTTCAACACTCCACACACAGGTAACAAATTTTCAGACTTAGAAAAACCTCAGTTATTATCTCTGCAGTTGGCTTCCAACTCTCTCTCACCTTTAGCCAGATGATCCAGGATCGTTGCTTATATACTACTTCCCTCATGAAGGCCATCACACACACATACACACACACACACACACACACACACACACACACACTCTTTGGTTTCTTCACAATTGAGAAAAAGCATGACCAGGTGTGAGTGAAGAATCCAGCATCAAAATAATGACTTCTGAAGGCTTTCAGAAAGTGGATACCACTTTCTGAAGGCTTTCAGAAAGTGGATACCACTTTCAACTATTTGTCATACCAACTGTGAGATCCTGGCATATAATTTAACCCCTCCAAACCATCAGCTCACTAATTCACTAAGAAAACCAGGAGCTTGTAACAAGTTAGACATCATGAGGCTAGTCTGAGAAGTTGGAGGAGATAATGAGACCCTTGACAAGTGACACCTATAATTAAGCACACACATTGTCATAACAAAAAAATCAAAGGGTTTATTAATTTCAAAAATTTTGAAAATGATGTCCGAGATTGAGGTTTGCTTTCTTAGTTTTAGTTCATCAGTGTCTGTCAATGGGTGTGTAAAATCAGTTAAATAACTTCACTTAAAATATCTGAAGATCTAGAGTTAGTCTGTGACCCAGAAATATACTCCAGCAAGAGAAACAGTGAGAAACATTTGTTTTTGTAATGCTCACAGGAGTAGATCCTATATTTGTCTTCTACAAAACAGTATGGGAGAAAAACATTCTTCTACAGGCAATACCATTAAAAAATTTTCAGCCCAATCCACTAAAAGTTTTTTCTGCATTTCTTGGCCTCAATGTTCTGAGTGAATACAAGAGACTTAAAGATCTAAGTCTCTCAGTAAAAATGATCCAAATGTGTTTTCTACCCAGTGACATGATAGTTGGGGAATAGACGTACTAATTATCCAGAGCTGGTCATATACATAAATCAAAATATCACAGACTATACTTAAAGATATTATATACTAATCAAAAAGAAAAATATTTTTTAAAAAATAAAGATATTGTACCACAGAATGAATCCTAGCAGGCATCATGTTCCAAGCAACGTTTTATAATGGAAGGCTTTTGTCTAAGCATGAAGAAACACCACCATCAAGCCTTCAGAAGTCATTAATCAGTGATTAAAAACTAGTTTTTAAAACATTACTAAGCATGTACAAGGAACCAAATTAGTATTGTAAGAATTAAGCAATTGCAAAGTTTAACTCAATAAAGTATTTATATCTTTACTTCATCAGCATTCTAAATATGGGAAATGAAAATAAGACATTAGGTCATGTGACTTATGAACATTATAATGTATTTAAAGATAATTATAATTTTAAAGCCTTAACAAGGATTTTCAAAAAGAATAAGCCATTTGTCTTCTCTCAGTTGCAGTCCTGTCAGTCTAGTATTTTATGTCTGTATCCTGTGTTTCTAATAGTGCCTAAAATATATTTTTTTTCATTTTCTGGCATGTCTCCAAATGTTCATAGTAAATTTATAACAAAATAATTTTCTTTCAGAAATAAAACTTACTTTTGCTTTATATATATATTGGATGAAGTAACTCATTAACTTAATTTACTTAAGAAAAGTCTATTGTAACTTTATACTAGAAAAAAGCAGTGGTAATATTAGTTATCAGTAATCATTGTATCTTATGCACATATCACATTTTTGGTGTGGGAATGAAGTTCCCCAGACACTTATTTAGTGAAAATTTGTCAAGGAAGAATATTTTACTTAAAACACTAGCGATTTCAGAAACTGAAGCAGCAGGCTCTGGGCCTTCATGGGTGTCCACCAGGTTCTCTGCTCATGTATTATGGCTTCCAATTTAGCGGCTTTATGGGACTCCCGAGTGTGTGACCAAGTAGGGCTTTGATTCTTGTGCCTTCTGCTGAGCTCTTTTCCTTCTCTTCATTTTTTCTGTACAACTCCAATATAATAGGTTTTATTTTCTCTTACTATACTTTATTTTGTTATATTTATTATTACTTCCTAAAAGACTGTTTGTTTTCCAGAGACAGAGAGAGAGAGTAGATCTGCATGGGAGAGGAGGTGGGGATGAACTGGGAGGAAGGTGAGCCTTAATCGGGATCGATTATGTTAGAAAAAAATGTATTTTCAATAGAAGGGGAAAGTTTCAAATCACAAAATTACTCATATAACAAAGGAAGTAAGAAATTGGTGATTCAATATTGACAGTTTCAGAGGACTACTATTCCTTTAGATTGAGGAGGAGGGTCAAGCTTTTAAAACTTTTAAAAAGCTGTGAAGAAGCAGTCTTACTTGTGGATATTCTTTGTTTTGTAAGAAAAATGCAAGTAGGAAAAATCAGAGAAAAGCATAAATTAAACTAAACATAGCCAAAAGAAGAAAAATATCGTCACTGCAGTTAACGTCAGTAAATGAAGAGAAAAGATGTTCTTGCTTTTATAATTATTAGTCATTTCTCATCAAATTCCTCTTTAGATCACACAGGTTAAAGAGCTCCTATTTCTTTGTTGGTGTTTTTGACCTTTCCCCCAAATCAGCTGGCTTTCTTTTGTATCACAGGGCATTCCATCTGATTATCTTCAGCTCCCATACTTGGCCAGGGTATGAAGCCTCACCCGTTCTTTCCCTTAGAGGTGTTCATTGGACAAATGTTTATGAGAACTTACACAAAAGGCTTGTGCCAGCCTTTGGGGTCTGTACTGAGCTGTTATTCACAGAGATACTATTTTTATCTCTGTCCTTGCTGTTAGCAAAGTTTAAGAGAGATAAGTGAAGAAATATTTAAAACTGGGTTATGTCCAAATATACTCTAAACCATAAACTAGGTCTTCTGGGTGCTAGCCTCCCCCCTTTTTTCTTTTAATATAAATTGTGTTCATAGAAAACTTGATCTATTCTATCATCTGCTTCATTAATGAATGCTAGGAGGCCAGTGAAGGATATAGATGGAGATATCAGGTCACCTGATTTTCTGTTCAGCTTTTGTACTAATTTCAACATCTATCATCATCTTTCTATTAAGCCATTTGTAAAATATTTCAGTTTATAAAGTCAACAATAAATCACTCTACTAGGCAAAACATATTTCTTTTTCTATTTCTCATAAAATGAATCTTTAGTTAACACCTTATTTTAAAATGTTAAGCTATCATGAAACTATTCCAGTAAAAATGTTAATTGATGAATTAAGTATTTCTTTCATTAAATAAAAGAAAGATTTGAATAATATACAAGGTCCCATGTTCTCTGGCAAAGTATCTGATTAGATAGAAAAGTCAGTTCTCAGGGAGATCCATTTCACATTTGCTCCTCCAACAGAGAATGACAACCACAGAGAATTTGGGTTGAACTAAAACCTCTACTGGAGAGTCTAGCACACTCCCTTGATCTAACATAGGATTGATTTCAGTGGTTCCTTTGTTTATTAAAAGTTAGGTCTAACTATTCAACCAATGTGTTCTCTTTAGTATGCACACCACTAAAGAAAGACAAAACACTGTATTACTTGGTTTCTAATCTAAAGGTAATATCATGATTTAGAGGCATTCCTTTATAACTGTTTTAAATAACTTGAAAAAAATGCTGTTTCCTAATATTCAAATACTACTACAGAGCTTATTGACTTGGACACTCACTAGCTAGTGTTCATAAGTCAAAGACCAAAGGTATAATTATGGCATTGAAGAACTTAACGTTTATATTATTAAACTCATATTTGTTTGCTAAAAAAATCAATCATCTTGCAAATATATGTTTTTAAGAAGTAAAAGATGTAAAATGTGTGTTCAGCAAGGGAAAGTCATTGTATTTTGCTATTACAGACAAGTCAGAGCACAGGTACTACAGATAGACTCACCATCTTACTAGAGGGATGCTGCACACAGTAGATGCACTGTGAAACTGGAAACACCATTTGCCATTTATGTATGATCCTGAAAACACTAATGTTACTTGTGAAAACACTAAGATTGTTTGGGCTACATTTACTCTATATAAATAAGAACATAAAACTATCCACTGTGCTATTTGTCTAAAGAATGTATAAAACAGTCCAGTTAACTGTTGACCAATACTTAGACATGGTAAATTAAACTTTCCACTGAAGTTTCTAACCAGGTAGACCTGTTTTAAACTATTTGAGCATTTATTGAGATTATTTGTAAAATAGGTCTGGAGATCATGGACATATTAGTTCTCTAGTGGATAAAAATGTTTATGTTTTTCCTCCATGGTGATTAAAATCTATAAACCTATGAATATTATCTTTATTGATCTTCAGATACTATTCTTCTGCCATAGTGAATAAAGTTCTCTTCAGTGTAGACATTTAGTGTCGAAGAAACTAATCTTTCTTCAGGCTTTAGGCAACAGGTGACATTAGAATGAGAAAGCTGGTTATTCTGGGGTAAAGGAGTCTTGAGTAGTTTGTCTCAGCTTTATCGTCAGAAGCAATTGAGAAGTTTTATGTCCACCCCTACTCTAGAGCATCTAATCGAATTGATCCGTTTGTACCTTTGGTAGTGAGACTTTCCAAGGTTTGCCATGAGTCATTTTAACATGCAGCCAAAGCTGAGATCTACCTAGGTATAAGCACACCCTTTGTGAGGTCTATCATGGATTCCCCAAAAATTTATAATACCTCTTAAAGGCAAAAAAAAAAAAAAGCAGAGAGAATTGTTTTTAGTAACATCTACAGATTGAGACACTGAGGTAAAAAGAAAATGTTACGCCATGTTTAAACAATAAATGTGTTAATCTTTTGGTACACATTAATCATAAATTCCTATAAATTTTGACCTTGTACAATTCAGCAACACTGATTAAGTGATGGCAGACAGGCAATGTTCTCAGGAGGACTAATGAGCAACTGTTCACATGCACACAGCTCAGGTTGCTTCCTCTTTTCTTCATGCTATTCTTACCTGTGTTCATGGGGGATCATGGAATTCCAAGGTTGACACTTGATACCACTTTTAGTGATAGATACTGTCCCCTTGTAGCTACCTCCTTTACCAATGATGCAGTTTCTAATATAGTCTGTTGAATAGCACAGGAAAAAAAAAATGTTAGAACTATGTTAAACACATGCTGTACTTACTGAAGAGGAAAAATAATCCCCTTAGGCATGTGAGTCATTAACTGATACAAACTGTTTCCAATAATACTGAAAGTTATTGCCTAAAGCTTCTACTAGTATTTTTAAAATGATACATTTCAGAATAATACAAAGCAAACAAATCAATTGTCATACATTTTATTTTTTAGTATATAGTAGAGGCTAGCTACAGAAGTTATTCTTCAGCCTTAATTTGGGTTAGTTTACATACTCAGCTGGGTAGACTATGTGACTTGATTGAATAAATATACCTAAGAAAATATTAAAAACTAAACTTAGTTAACTTCCAGAATCTATTTTGTCTTGAAATAAAATATAAGAAAGCAAAACTGATTTATCTTATGTAGCTCAGTAAAAGAGTTTGGGTTTTATGGTTTGCTGTTGTTACTACCTTTCTCTCTTCCTCTGTGTGTTTGTATGAAATAATCACATTGGGTTCATTATTACTCTACATATTTTAAATAACATTTCAGAATTCTAAACAGGGGCATCTTAGTTATCAGACAAGAAAATGTGCCATTATCCAAGTGGAGGAAAGATGAAGCAACAGAACTCATGTTTGATCTAGATATGTGAAATTATTGGGATATGTAAAAACTGTCCTATTTTCTACCATTAGCTTTTACTTAAAGATCCAGTCAGTCATCAAAAAGGTGTCTGTATTTGGCATCCATATTCTAATTCAGTAAGACACAAAATGTTCTTATTGAAACCATTAACAAAATAATTATTTTTATAAATTCAACCCATAATTGTTCATGTGATGAAATATTTAACCTATAGAATGTATGTTTAATATTCTCTAATTATCTCATTGAAATATTTTTGCCTTTAAACAGTGTAAATACTTTACAGACCATATTATATATCATACAATAGACACACTAACAATTTTAATTTCTCATTTAAATAATTTTAAACCATGTACACATGAATTCAACTTATTTGTCTCAAATCATCATGCTTTGTTATCATCACCAACTACCACTATGACATGAGCCACACAAAGTTGTTATTTAAAATACTACCTTAATCTTAAAATTTGCCATAATTTAAAGTACACTATCTCATAATGTAAATGACCCATTAGAAAATTAATGCAGAAAAGACTAGCTGAGGGAGAGGACTCTAAGTTAAGGGAGGTCTGGGAAACACAGCCTTCTCATCAAATGTTGTGTCCCAACAGTCATCATAGATAGGATGCTATGTTCTTCCACCTTAATCAGAACCTGACCAGGACATCAACAGAGAAGACCTATGTGGCAAGAAAATGCAAGTGTATATTTTATTTTTCATTTTTTATGTAATGCTTAGAAGGAGGGCAATTACCTTTGTTTTCGTAGAGGTCAAATTCATGACCAAACCCTTTTTTCACACCAGTTGACATACTATTGAAAGGGAACCAGTGGCACCGTTTTCTTGTCTTATCAAAAACAAAAGCCCTGAAAAAGATAGCTGAATGAAAAGAAAGAACACCACAATTTAACAGTTTATGTTTTGTTATGAGCACATGGTTAACCAAGGAGGACATATAGAATGAGTCATTATTACATACAAAAATATAGTGGTGTGTGTGTGTATGTGTGTGTGTGTGTGTGTGTGTGTGTGTGTGTGCGGTTTCCTGTTTTGATGGGACAAACAAGAAAGACAAAATGAAGATTTTGTTGGTATAGATAAAAAAACAGAATTAATACTCTGTGAGAAGCATTGACATTAATCTCAGTGACTTGTAAAAAAAAAAAACTAAAAGTTTCAATAAGTAAATTGTAGCATACAACTATCTGTTTATTTCTGAAGGATTTTAAATGTTTTGCAAATGCCCGATTAGTTGGATGGTTTTATTTGTAAGTATATGCAAGTGATTATATTTGTAATATCATAATTAGCATGTAAAGTTTGTAAGTATACAAATATATTCTAAAATGACTTATCCCTTGGGCCTGGTGATATAACCCTGTGTTCAGGTTGGGGATGCTGAAATTGGAGAAATATTTTCTAGGCCTGTATAGACTATAGAGAAAGTTCAGGGCAGAAATGAGCAGCTTTGCAAGATCCTGCCTCAAAACAAAACCAAAAAAACATAAAATGTCTATAAATATATGTCAGGGAAAGCAATTTCCTAGCATGGACAAGAACTTATATTTTACCCTAGTCCTTCAAATAAGATAGCTAAAATGATACTCCTTATCATTGTATTAGGCTTCTGGCACAGATAGCTTTTTGCTGCTCTTATTCTCTGCCTACACAAGACCAAGCCAGTTGAAAAATTCCATCATGAAATGATGACAACTCCTGATGACCGACCTTCCCCTAGCTAAGGATCTATGGCCAGTTGGTGGCTGCTAAGGGAAAAAGGAAGATTTTTTTTTTCAGGGGTATGGCCACTGCTAGATTGCCCATGCTTCTGTGAATGGCCGAAAGTCATGCAAAGATAAATATCACTAATTAAAGTCAGTGGGTCTCTTTTAAGAGGACGTGAATTTTGGAGGAAGATATATTAGGTTCCCTGAAAAAGAGTTGAAACCACTGAAAACTTGATATGACAGAGATACGTTGTAAACATAGAAGAAATTTGGGGGTGGGGCATATATTAGGCAACTCACCACTCCTAAACAGTGTCTTAAGAAAGAAGAATCTGAATGAAATATTTGGAAATTGTCTTGTATAATATCCTTGTTTAGTGAGCCATACAATGTGAAAATTATTAAAGAGAATAAAATCAGACTGTAAGGATGCTATGTTCCTAAGTCATTATTCCATAAATAATTTTATCAGTATATACATTTTATTTCAACACTATTAACATTAGACATTATGTCTCTAGTTCATGCTTTTATGAGAGATGTCAACATGTGTTCCCTCCATTCTGTAGCTAATATTATACTGCTTTCCTATTGCTTACTAAAAGTATTCACTAGAACAAACTAATAAATAACCCAAAATAGTCCAGATTTTTTAAGTAATTTCAACCAGAAAAGTAGATATGATTTCCAATTGATAGAACATTTTTTTCTTCCATTATAACACCATAGACTCTCCCCAAAAGTACTTCTTTATATTATTTTACACTTCCATATGAAATTTGCAGGACCATCATATTCCTTGTGTTGAATTTTTCTCTGAATTTATCTTAGCCTTATTTTGAAACTCTGCATTTAAAAATCCACGATGAAATGTGTCTCTCCTGTTACCCTTCCCCTACCCTTCAACCCTGTGAAAGGAAGACTCTACTTCAATCCAGTTGCCAACAGAATATCTCCATAAATTTCTGAAGCTCATATGCTGATTGAAAGTAATCTTTCCTGCTTTATTTTACCCAATCTCAAGGCTTTTTCACAAAAGTCAGAATGAAACACAATTATTCTAGGGATAAGCTTACAAATACAATTCCCACTATGGCTGCCAGGAAATTTCTTCCAGAGAGTGGCAGTTTGACTTTAAAAATAGAAAAGAGATAGTCTTTCCTCTGCCTAAGTCCTGCTGAAGACCTTCTGTGACTGTGTCCTTCCCCACAGGCCCATAATCCTCATCTCTCTGAAACAGGGAACATTACATGGGAACTTCTTACATAAAAATCACTGAATTCTGTATTCTCATAAAAGGCCACTGTGAAAACAGAATGTGCAATAAGTAAACATTGATAGAATTTCTTCAAAAATATCATTTCTTAATACAATCCAGGGTTTTGTGCATTCTAAGCAGGCATGCCAACAGTGAGCTATGTCCCAGTCACAAAATCTTTTCTTAACAATTTATTTATTTTCAGAGTATGTGTGTGTGGCTGAGTAAATTAATGTGTACCATATGTGTGCAGATGCCTTTGGAGGCCAGTAGAGGACATCAGACACCCTTGAACTGGTATGATGCTGAGATCCCTGATATGGGTTCTGGGAACCCAATCCATGTCTTCTGCAAAAGCAGCAAGTGTTCTTAACTACCAAGCCATCTCTCTAGCAATCCTTTTTTTAAAATTAAGGACAGAAGAGAATAAAAAAAATAAACCAAGAAAACAAACAGAATACTGTTTTGAAGAACAAAATATGTGTGTAAGAGTGTATGTTCATATACACACACACTCACACACATACACCACGTGTTTTGTGTGTGTGAGTGTGTGTGTGTGTGTGTGTGTGTGTGTGTGTGTGTGTGTGTGTAGTTTTGCATCCCAGGCTAGTCTTGAACTCATAATGACTATTTTTTATGGTTTGAAATTATAAGAGTTTACCAGCACACTTTGCTCAGAAAATCTATTTTTTTAGTGTTATTTCAGATGAAATTTTCACTTTGCTATTTCAAAACTGTAAGCTTTCTCATTTGAGATCATTAGCAAAGTAAGAAAAAATTTTAGTGACTAGGGGACTGTTAAAAGATAAGACCTTCTTTACATGAAGCCTTTCAAGCCCATGAATGGCTCCAGTTCTCTGCACCATATTTTTATCATCACTCTCCGCAACCTCTTTGAAACATTCTACTGCTGACACTAGCTGCTTCAGGTTTTTATATAATTCTCTCAACACCTTTTATTTAAATCTTTACAGAGATGATATAGGTTGCAGTCTATTTTGGCTGTTGCCCAGATTCTACCCAGAAAACCCGTGCACTGCTCTGCTAAGAAAGAAAACAAGAGACACAATATTTTAGCATAAAAAGAAGAGATAAAATTCAGTCCAATTTGATTTTAACTCAATGTTAGTTGTTCAAAATTTATAGCCAGAACAACTGTATACTCTGGAAGGCAGTTGTCAGAGCCTCACATGCTCATTCTGAGTTTTCATCAGAGGAGAGCTCTGTATGCTGTTGCAATGAGCTCAAGCAAGACTCAAGCTTACTCTAAAGGACCAATTGCCTTGACTAGCAAAAAGGAGGAGAAAATATCATCATTATATACTTACTTTATTTGAAAATCATTCAATAAAGAAAATGAAGAAACTCACTTGCAAGTGAATGGAAGGCCCTTATTCCTAATACATCTGTTGGCACACTCATCTGCAGAGTTCATTTTTTTGGTTTTAATCTTCAGTAACGGGTCTTCCTTGGTTAGAGTAGTCTTTGCTGACTTTTTGAATTCATGGAGTGTATTTCTTCTTTTCTTCTGTCCTTCTATTAATAAAAAAATTAAACAAGTCAACATAAAAGAAAGGCCTTTAATAATTATAGAAGGAACATCTTCAAGATAATGACTTCATAGGACAAAATAGTATACATCGCATCTAGGGGTGATAGAGTTGGGTGGGGATATGCAAGAACAAGAGAGAGGAACATTATAGTTACATAAAAACAAAGGTTGATATATAAATTTATTAATCTACATCCTTTCAAATAAAATATGCATTGAAAAATTAGGATAAAGTTCATAGTTTATCCCCAAAGAATAAACAACCCAAAAGAATAATTATTTCAAAATTAGGACAAAGCTCACCCTAAAGAGATGATGTTCTCCAGATGACACAGAATAAAGCATCAGTGCCAGAGGCATGTGAATGCTTTGTAATTAAACTGTTAATTCTCTTTTCATTGGTTCCTTATTTAAGTTACACTGCTAACTAGGTAAGTCTAGCCAAAGGCAAGAGAGAAACTTCTCACTAAAAACTCTACATTGAACCAATTCTTCGGACTTGTTCTTACTGTGTTTCATACAACACACGTTTTAGCTCCTCTCTTCTTATTTTTTTTTACCAAAAATAATGTATTCAGTGTTTTGTACACTAGTTCTCAATTTCATAAAACTATTTGTATTGAGATCAGGCCAAACTCTGTAAATCAAATGTACATAAAGCTTTATTCTTTATTGTAGCAATACAATTTTTGTTCATGAAAGGACAAGACCTCTAAATAGCATCAAACTTACTATAAAACTGAAAAACAGAACCAATACATCCTAAAGATCTTAAATTTATGCATAATTTGAAAGTAACAAGAACTTGATCTTTTATTCTTAATTTCCTAAAAAGTACCCCAATCTAACACTGATCAAACTATTTAGCATCAATCATCTATTTGTCCACAACTATTGTAACACAAGTATGGAACCCTGCACATTTGCATGTCAATTTGTGTAACACCCCTTATAACAATGGCAGTTTAATACAGCCATTCTTAACTGGAGGTAAGTAACGACATAGAGAGAAATTAATTAACCACTTCAAAGACTTCAGACTGGAAACCCAGAAGCCCAGCTTTAGAGCTAGCACTCAGAACCACTCAACATTGCCATCTTTTATCTAAGAATTGCTAAGAATGCATGTGGAAATGTGATTTGTAAACATTTCCTGAAGATTTGGTTCAGAGCTATCAGTTGAAGAGAAGCTTGGATTCTACAGCAGGAAATGCATTCCTAGTCTTTAAATGGTGAAGTGTGTCAAGAAAAGAGGGTGGAACTTTCCATGCAGAAATGTTGGGATGAGGACTATCAGAGTAAAGCTCCAAGAATGGCATCATACCCTATTTGCTAGCAGTCACTGACTCCAGTTGGTTTAAGTATGCAGATTCTATTTATTAATGTCTACCCTCAACCAATAAGAGAAAACATGCATTTCTCTAAATTCTGAGTCTTCTGCAAAACCACAGAACACAATCTCCAGCAGGCAGCTGCTAATCCCTCCAGCAATGCTTTTCCTTGGACTACAAGATACAACTACTATGATGTAAGAGATTTGTTTAAATAAATACATGGGCTCAATCAAATAATCTATCAGTATGTTACTTAATAATTTTGGGGTCAAAATTTCTTGAGTAACATTGACAGGCATCTGAAGCTGACATTCCTATTGGCTGCCAAATGACTGTTTAGTTACATAAAAATTTTATGATAGTAATTGCTCAATCTATAAAAGAAAGGTTAAATTAATGAATGAAGTTATTTGAGCTATAGTCATAATCACTATGTCAATATTTAGAATAGAATTGTGAATTTAAATAAAATGAATTTTATTTAGAGTTGGTATTTTTTTTAATTTTTACCACTTAATTTCTGGTATAACTGTTATTCTTGTAAGAAAGGAAATCCTGACACTTACATTGGCATTTCTGTCACAGGATCTTGTTAACGACAGATAATTTTTCCATCACTTTCTGTCGCCTTATTTCACTACTTCTTTGGCACCCTTAAGTATTTCATGGTATGATATTAATTTAATTTCTTATAAATCTAAATATTTCCTTAAGTGATAGGTGCTTACATTGATAAATGTTTACTTTAAAAATAATTTCTGTCAATTGACTATATTTATATATATGAATATATATGAATTCTGCCAAGTAAAAATATAGCATTGGTCTTATGTACAGTGTGCTTTTGTATGTGTCTAAGTGTAAAATAAGAGCACAGAAGTAATTTCAAAATAGCTATGCTAGGCATTAAGTTCCTAATGCATTTATTATAGTAATTATCAGTGAAAACAGTCTCTTACCAATACTATGAAAGAATGAAGACTGTTCTGTCTGGAAGTCTCTGCAGTTATTAGCTCTGAGTAATTTTACAGATTCTCAGTTGTCCTATTGAAATGTGGTAATGTATGGTTTTGCCTCATAAAACAAGCTACTTAAACGTTCCATGACTAGAGATCAAAAAGCATTCTGAAAAATAAATAAATCTATAATCTCCCTTTATTGTATAATAAATAGAAGCCCCAGAGCTTCAGTGCTAACAAGAACCAATCAGAACCAGATCCCAAGAATCCCTCAACACTGTGACACGCGAAATTTCCCTCATAACTCAGTCCCATACACCAGATCAGTAACTAGCTGTCCCAAAATATGAAGTTCAAAGTCCTTATACATCATTTCATTCATGCATCTATAAAATCATGTTTTTAGTAAGAAAAAAAAAAAACAGAAGTCATTCAAAATCAGCATCTGAAAATAAAATTTCATTGCTTGAAATAGATTTAACTGTCTCTTCCACATAATGCTTGTTTTACTGAAAAACAGATTAAAAAGCCAAGCTTAATTTGGAGAAAAAAATCAAAAATATATTTGGATTAGTTTTTTTTTCCTGTTTTTTGAATGTGTCTGTTAGTTAAAGTTTATAAACAAAATACTGAAATGAAATCAAAGGGTAAGAGAACACTGTAAATTTGTCATGCTTTCCTGTATTTTAAAGGATGCTCCTTTCTCATTTCCCAGCTTAGGAAAATATTCAGGGAGGTCCAATTCCTGAAGAACGTGAAGTCCCTGTTTTAGGACTGAGACCCTGAGGAGCACAGGGAAACCTACAAACAGGAGGCAGGGTCAAGCATATCAAGGTGGCCACAGTTCTCCCACTGCCCCTGGGCCTCACACTCATTTCTCTCAGTACCTCATATATTTTCTTCCGTGTGGAAGAACCATGGACTTCAAAGGAAAGCCAGGCAAAGGCAGGATTTGCAGAGTGTGGTGAGAGAGGGAGTCTGGTTCCCCATAACTGAAGAAAACTACCCACACCATTAGTGACTAACAGTTTGAACCGGCTAGATGTTAAGATGAAAGTGCACAAATAATTGATGGAAGGCAATAGTTCTGACAGGAGAATTTTAACCCCTAAAGACAAGGAGGCCAAAAGAAATCCTAGTTTCCACTTTATTGTCTAGGACTCAAGCTTCACTCTGACAGTAATGCACTCCCCCTTTTGGGAGAAGCTAATCTCTTGGTAAGTGAAGACAGTGAGGAAGGAAGAGTTTAGGCAGGTTTAGACCAAGTGCTGGTGGCTGAGAAGCAACATAATGATCTCTCTCCTGAAGGTCTGTAGGATAAAGTGCTCCAGGTGAAGTTAGGAGTCTCCTCCATTCCTTCCTTTGTTTTCTGGCATTCATCATGATAGACGCACCATCCTGGTCTTGCCTTCCCTGTCCTATTCTATCTGCCACTCTCTTCCACACAGCAAGTAAAGTAAACACAAGGAAGCTCAACTGTTTGTGTCCTGTTCCTGCAAAGTGGTCCCTTGTGGTCTCCAACATCCACTACAGAGACCCCTTGGATTAGCGTGATATACAAAGCTACCATTTTTTCTTTGCAACTTACTTTTCCAACCAGAGGCTATACTTCTACTGTGAATCCAGTATTCCAGTCCTAAGAGGTGACCTTCCCTTACCATCTCTAGAGTTCTCTGGAACATCTCTTGCACTTTCTTACCTCTGCATTTCAGACAACTTGAATTCTCCTGACTAGGGGCCAGTCATTCTCTAACTCATCTTCTCATACTTGACTTGGGTATGACATACCTGTTAAACCAAGCATGGAGACTAAACTAATAAACTATCAACTATACTATAATGACATTTTCTAACACAGAAATTTAACTTTATTTTGCTTTTTGCTAATGTTGTTTACTTTTAATTATTTAGTCAAATGATTTTTCAAAAGTACGTTTGAGCTGACTGCAGTGTTGGCTTTAGTATAAGGAAAAGAAAACACATTTTCCACTTACTTAGAATTCAGAAATTTCAGTTCAGTCCCTTAGTTAACCAAGATAAATATTAAGATCAATTTTCATGTGTTAAATAAATCATAAAAAAATGCAAGTATGAGAACTGAGTTCTACTTTGTATCTTATCTCTTAGCACTCTAGCTCAACCAGCTCAGTGTCCTCTCCCATCTGTATTTCTCAAGACCCTTGTAAATCAAATATTTATTTAATATTTAATTTCTTAAATAGAGTATTCAATGTTTCTTTAGAGTATTTAGTGTGAGGGAATAGATAATAATGCTATGTAGTAGATGAATTCCTATCAAAGCTGCATACATCATTCACATCAAATATGTCTCAAGAAACTTCTTCAAAAAGTATCTTCATGATGTCTTCTGTCCATGGCTGCCTGTCAACATATTAGAGCATCCACTTACTCTCTAATGATAGCCATGCCAGTAACAACAAAGTGAATGGTCAATGTTAGATACAAAGTCAAAAAATAAACTCTAATTACATATTCTAAGATTAAAAAACACAACCTGTTTCCATTTTGGAAATTATTTAAAACAAAAAAAAATGTTAAAGTTGCAAAGACAACAAAGATGGGTGCTCTTTTCTATGACAATTTTAGTATTATCCACTTCAGGAATTATTCATAACATATATCTGTAATTCCCAACGGCCCTCTCCTGGCCTGCCAGCACACTCTCAGGAAACAAAGTCATTTTAACATTAGCCAAAGTGAAATATAATTACAAATGTATATCTCCTGCCAAAAGTGTGTAATGCACGCCAAAAAACAAATAGACATTGTCTTTGGTCGATCTACTGTTTGAGTTTTCCAAACTGAGGTCTTGCATTAGCTCAGCTGCGATCAGGTGATCCTACTTCAAGACAACAATGTTTCAGTCTTTGAAAAGGGAAACCAGCAAACTGTACTAGGATGACCATTTACGCTAACACCCCCTAACCTAACAGTGTCTTAAAGAGCCCCTTAATATGACACATGTTTAAGTTCTTTTCTACTTCTTCGGGAATCTTTACCTATACCCTTTCAAAGAATCCTTTCCAAAGTGTCATTTTGCAAAAGGAGTCATGTCCCAATGCAGAGAAAAACAGGTGGGTTCAATATTTTTTATTAGCACTAACTACTTCTTGTATTACTTTAGATACGAGATCAGAGGTGTGATAAATGTCACAGTTAACTTATCTTAAATTATGAGGCTGTTTCCTTGTTTTCTTGTTTTTAAAAGGTCACCTATCTACAATCTGAGCACTTACTAGTCTTTATTTTTCTGTGCTTACCCTGATGTTCACTGTCTTTGCCCACTGGAACCCCAGTTCAGCACTGCAATAACAATACAATAGATACAGATGTTTCCTCTACTCTGGCTAATAAGAGAAAACCTCCTATACTAGCAGATGAGCTCCCTCAATACTCAGGCAATCTGAACTGGTACTAGAGTCTCCTCCCCAACCCACAAAGCAGGGGAAGATAGAGGGACAATTCTGCTGCATCCATACAAGTCACAGATGTGTTTGCCTGCACTGCAGCATCAAGGGCAATTATCCATACCCAGAGAGAAGAGGAGCTTGGAAGGAAAAGCTTTCTGTTTCATTTTTATAACACTCAAGTTCTCAGAGCTTGATCTGCCCTCTCCAAATGAAGACCTGCATAATGTCATAATTTGGAGCTGAAGGTTGACTGGATGGACACTTATAGGAAATTCTCCGTTTGGGAAATAGTGAGTTTCTGGTTAGACTGACCATCACTCTCCCCTCTTCAAGCCAAAGTCTGTCTTGTTATTTTAAACTTGGCCAAACCAACAAAGTTCCAGCCAGTGTTAGCACTTCATTCCTATCCCATAATTGCCCATTTCTTAGCTAAATGAGGTGGGGTCTGGGGGTGTGGGGGTGTCACTGAGTGATGTTAACTATCATTTTAAATGTTTTTCAAACTGAAAAGGAGTGTCAAAAGAAAACATAGGCAAAGGTTTGGAAGCCCCACACAACACATGGAGTTAAGAAAGGATGCTAGAAGTAGGGTAGAAAGCTTCCTGGGCGAAAAGAGCAAGGTCAGCAGAGAGTTAAAGTAATCAGGATCTCCATGAAGCAGAAGTAAACTTACCTGCATAGGGGATGGTGACAGGAAGCAGGAGGAGGTGCAGGAGGACATGCTGCAGCAACAGGACCGGCAGGAGTTTGGTCCCCCACATCATTCTTGCAGTTCGAGCAGGCTGATCCCTCTGCAGGAGATGCCGGGCTGAAAGAATCCTGTTTCGAGCCGGTCGGTTCTGAGCTGCTTTTATTGCGATGAGCTAAGTTTGTTGTGTGATTAACTGGAAAGATCTAGGTCTGAACTCCCTCTTACGGTAAGGAACTGTTTAACAACAGCCCTTTACTCTCTTCCAGCCCCTTCCTTTCCTCAACTCCCCCCCCCCAACACCCAACAGATCCCAGCTCCCCCTTCCACGCACGCCCCCCCCCCGAAAGAAACTTACAAAGCAAAGGTCACCTGGCCCGAGGCCAGCTGCAATTTGGAAGCTGGAGCTCCAGATCCTTGTGACTCCTATCCGAGTCGAGAAGGGAGGAGCAAGGCTCAGCCCAATCGCTAAGTCAAGGCACAGGCACAACACCAATTCGCCCTGTTTGAACAGGAAAATGCATGTGTTTACATGTCTATCTGGGAAAAGAGGAAGGGGAAGCAGCATCAGAAGAAAGCAGAGCAGCCCTTCTGCCAAATAAACCCCAGCGCCCAAGTGTGAGAGCTTGCAGGGCTGGAGAGATCCTTGGATAGAACCCCTCTTCCCTGGGTTTTAAAGCCAGTGCAGGATAGAGGGAGGGAGCCAGGGGGCAGAGTTTAGGGCAATCCAGGTACAACGTGGGCAGGTAAAAATTGGTGTGGCCTTGAAGGATAAGAATAAATAACAGCAGAATCAAAGGACCCTGGTTTTCAGGCCAGAAATTTGCCCTGTCCAATGGTCTCAGGACAGACATCTCTCCTCAGGAAACATGCTACCCCAAACCATCACAAATGGATCCCAAATGCGTTGCTCAAATGTCTCTTTTCTGATGTATCTGGTGATGCTTTCTCTTAAACCGTCCGAAGGGTAGACATGCCCCATTGCTTGCTCCTGACAAATAGACGCTCATCTTTCTGAGCTTGTACACAGTGACATATGTATGCATGCCACTGTGTATGCTCTAAGACTGTCACATGAGTCCCCTTGGGCTATTTTAATTCCTAGTGATGTCTGTAGCTCCTTTTTCCTGCATACTCCCACAGCCTCACACAATCTGAGGGAGATTGAGGAAGCAATTGCAGGGGGTGGAGGGGCCCTGATTCTTGAGTATCACGTTTTGGTGAGATCCTTGTCCAGACTTCTCCTTTTATTACAACACCAGGAGGGCGCTCTGATATGTCGGACAACTCTTTCTCTCGCTTTCTTTCTCCTGGACTTTGAGGAATAGTTGGCTATGTTTGCTTCTGAGGTGGACACCCATAAGAACTAGTACCTTTTCAGAGAA
The DNA here is from genome assembly GCA_004025045.1 of Sigmodon hispidus. Lineage (NCBI taxonomy): Eukaryota > Metazoa > Chordata > Mammalia > Rodentia > Cricetidae > Sigmodon > Sigmodon hispidus. The sequence continues at coordinate 193,462 of PVIH01000806.1, forward strand.
AGGGACTGTGTGAGACTCTTTAAAGTAGTCTGCTGCCCTACAGAGGTAACCAAGGGCAAAATTAATGTCAGTAGCAGGATAACCTTCCTCCACTTCCACCAGCTAAGGCACATCTCTTCCCTCTCCTCCAGGACGGCTACAACCAGCTGCAGAGACAAGAAGGAGAAAGAAGAGAGCAAGAGATGAGGAGAGAGAGAGAGAGAGAGAGAGACAGAGAGACAGAGAGAGAGAGAGCTGGTGGCCTCCTGAGTCTGTGGGCTGTCTAGTAATCAAGAAGTCCTCTGAGGAATTTTGGGTTGGAGGGGAGGGTTCTTTGAAAATTTTTTATTTATCCTCTGAGGGATTTCATTTTTTTTCCTAATTTTTTATTTAAAAGTTTTTTATCATTTTACATACAATCCACAGTTCCCCCTTCCTTCCCTCCTCCCACTCATTCCCCAGCTTCCCCCCACACCCCTGTCCACTCCTCAGAGAGGTTAAGGCCTCCCACAGGGAGTCATCAAAGTCTGGCTTATCAAGTTGAGGCAGGACCTGGCCCCTCCCCCTTATCAAGGCTAAGCAAGGCATCCCTCCATAAGGAATGGGCTCCAAAAAGTCAGTTCATGCACTGGGGATGAATCTTGGTCCCATTGCCAGAGGCTCCACCAACTACGCAAGCCACACAACTGTCATCCACATTCACAGGGTCTAATCTGATCCCATGCAGGAATTTTGATTTTTAATTTTATGAGTGTTTTGCTTGCATATGTCTCTGTGTACCAGTGGCATTCCTGTTCCCTTCAGAAGCCAAAAGAGGGCGTCTGATCCTCTGGAACTGGAATTGTGCCTGTTGTCAATTGTACCCTGGACACACAAGCTGAGCGTTTAACAGGCCTGCTGGGTCATTCCTCCAGACCCTTTGAAGGATCTACTTTATATTACTTGTTTCTTGTTGCTCTTTTCTCTCAACACTTTTCTGTATCAAAACTAATTCAAGCACACTTTTTTTTTCAGTTCTTTTCCAATGTTCCAATTTTACCTTTCTAATAGTTCACCAAACTTTCTAAAAACATATCAGTTTCAATCTGTTACTGACCACTACTCTGAGCTGCCCCCAAAACATCTCTAAGGCAATGTTGGAAAGAAAAAGGGATTTTTAGAAAACAATTTTCCCTGTAAATGTTGTAGGTAGAAGGAATGGAGAGAAACAACTAAGGTTTTCTGTTTGTCTGTGTGTTTCTCCTCCCAGAGAGGGTAGCCACTTCAGGGTTCACAGATGAGGGAAGGACTCCTGGGGACCTTGCCTTTCCTGAGAGGCTTGTCCATCTATAGGCAGTTAGTTAATAGTTGCTGGAGAAATCATGTTTTCTTCAGTGGTTGCCCATACTCTTGTGAACAATCCTAATGAGACTCCTTGGGCCATACCATCCTTCAAAATAAAAGAAGAAAATCAGCGTTTGAGCAGGAGAATGGGGCTCACTGGGAAGTGAAAGTGGGAACAGCAGAGCAGGAAAGTGACAGGAAGAGGATAATTTCCAGGTAAATCAGATCAAAATATGCATGTCAAAACGTTATAATAAAACCCTAATATGTATAATTAATATCTGCTAATACAAGCATTTCTAAAAGATTCAGGCCAAATCTATGATAAAACAGAGTAACACAGAGATATTTTCATAAGTTTTAACTGTCAATAAATACAGTAAACATTTTAACACCTATTTAAAATTACACATTTTTTATTTTATTCTGAGAAGTTATTTGGTTATTAAAAGTAGCTAATATTCACTGGTCTTTTAGTACATGTAAAGCATTTTAAGTCTTTATATTGTTTGATTTAAACCTTGGGATGAACATAAGAAAGGACCCTTATACTCCCCACATTATAGTCAAAAAGCTTAAGCAAATTACCTTTAAACTCAAGTGAATTTGTCCTAGGTCACAAAATAGTAAATACTCATATGTTAGTTTCACATTTCTGATCATACTCTGTAGAAAGAAAGGCATTTATTTAAGCCTCATGAGTAATTGGAATTATGTATTTATGATTCTAATGATCGAAGTTAGTCTAAAACTAAATTGAGGGAGAGAGAGACTCAGGACATAAAAAATGCAAAAATCAGTATTGGTACAGGCCTGTCTTAGTTACTTTTCAATTTCTGTGAAAAAGCACCATGACCAAGACAACTGTTATGAAAGAAAAGATTTAACTGAGGACTTGCTAATAGCTTTAGAGGGCTGGTTATTCATTATCATCAAGGCAGGAAACAAATAGGCCTGGTACTAAGCAGTATCTGAGAGCTTTACATCTCTACTGGCAGACAACAAGCAGAGTCTGAGCCTATTGTGAGCTGTTGAAACCTCAGAACCAGTGACTTACCTCTTCCAACAAAGACACATCTACTTTAACAAAGACACACATCCTTATTCTTACCAAGTAGTTCAACTTACCAGTTCTTAGCATGCAAATATTTGAGTATATGTGGGCCATTCTAGGCCATTTTAGATCACAAAGCCTAACATCCCAGCTACATGGGAAGCTTTGAGTTCATGGCAAACCTATGACATAGGAAGATTCCATCTCTAAAACCACTTTCAACACATAGTTCAAAAGCCCCCAAATCTATAATGGAATATCTAAATCTAATAAATTATCAATATTGCCATTTTTGACTTGCCAGTCTATTCTTTTTCTAAATCATAATGATTTCTCCTTATGGTGCACAAGCACACACACACACACACACACACACACACACACACACACACATTCACTTAGGCCTCACTATTGGATAAATTGTGTTGATTCCCCCACAATGTAAGAAATACTACAAAATTTTCTGCTGCCTGGAATTACAAAATGATTTTAGACAGAGAGAGAGAGGAGAATGAGATATGGATTATCCTGTATGGTTTACACAGCTATTTTAAGTATTTAAATTTAGTTAAATAGTTACAATAGAGGAAAAAGAAGAGGATTCCCCCATTGTGTTGGTGGCCATATGTGTGGGTAGCAATTCCCATAGTAGATAATGAGGATACAGAATATTTCTATTATCATTGATAAAGTTCTATTGCTGTGATAAGCACAATAACTAACCACAACTATACAAGAAGAAATTTCTTTCAGCTTGCAGCTTATGTTCTGTCATCCAGGGAAGTCGGATAGGACCTCAAGGCAGAACTCATGGAAGAATGCTTCTGACTGCAGGCTTTCCATGGTTTGCTCAGCCTGCTTTCTTATAGAACCCAGGACCACCTGCCCAGGGGTGTCACTGACAAGATAATCTGGATTCTACCACATCAATCATTAGTTAAGAAAATGCCCCACAAATATACCAACAAGCCAGTTTGATAGAGGCAATTTCTCAACTCAGATTCCTCCTTCCGGATATACCTCAGTCTGTATCATGTGGACAAAAAACAACCAGCACACTTACCATTTCATAGGCTCCCTGGATATAATACTGATTAATCTAAGATGGTTCATTTAATGCCAGCTAAGTGGGATTATGGGCTCAACCAGAAAGGTAGAGTCAGCCAATAACAATTGATGATGGAAAAATAACAATAGCAATTGAAATTTATAAACAACCCAGAAAGACTGGAACATGTTTATTGGTATTGTAATATGAAACCCTGTACTTACTATCAGATTTTTAGACTCTATAAATGAAAATAGCTGTTTTACTGGACATGAAAAAACAATGACAGAAAAGAATTCATTGATTGGAAGACATGTCAAGCTCTCCATGTGAGACACAAGTCCAGGTCATATAGTCATAAGGGGGAAAAAGTCTTTTTTTAAATAGTTTTTTTTTTTTCACAAAACACCTGTCTATAAAGGAATGTGATGTAATGCATTGAGCCAAGAGGTCTCTGTGAGGTGTGAACATGGCAAGTCTTTGTGATTTGCAGAAGAAACATGTGGCTTAATTGGAAACAAGGATTTTAGTAAACATTACAGACAAGACAAAGTTGATATTTTTAATTAGTTCAATATTGATGAATCTCTAAAAGAACTCTACTATTTCTCAATTACCTCATAGACTCGGCCACTACCCCCTGACTTTGGCCACACCCTCAGGAAATTCGTTGCAGAATTTGTGGTGAGACCACAATGCAGCATCCAGGAAAGTGACAGGAAGAGTCAGAGCCTATCATCAAGGGTTGGAATTGTGATGTTCATAAACACAAAGGGTCACTATTTTCCTAGAAACCTACAAGATAGGCAGGAATAGTTTTGCATGCTGCTCACTCATATCTATGAAGCAGTAACACCACAGTACATAGGAAGAGATTGTTCTGTAACAGGCATGGCTTGAGGCATGCTTGCCTTTGGGAGTAGACAGAAGACAGGCATGAGCCCCAGGAAATCTGAGAAGAGAAGAAACTAAACTCTGATGCTGCCTCTTAGGTTTTGTATTCCGAGCCACGTGGGACTGTTCTCTGGATCCAGGGGCCTAGTTAACTAACACTCATCACCTTGAGCTTAGAGGCCAGCTTTTATGTATTTCCAGGTGTTGGTTGCTTTGTTAAATCTGAAGGGCCCGAATGTTATAAACCCTGAGCACTCCACACCTGGCATGTGGACCCAGGCATATCAGTAAAATGCAGGAATTGGGGAAAATCACCCTCTTTTGTCTGACTTTAGAATCCAATGAAGATAAAAATTTTGGTGTTAAAAAAATGCAGTCTTCACAGTGTGGGATTTTTTCAAAGCAACTGTTTAATCCATTCATCTTGCATCTTAAAAGCCATGTCATAAAACTGAGGTTTCTCTTTCACAATATGTACATGTTGCATGTTTATTGTGGTCTTGGGGATATCTGAGGGCAACTCCATTTGCCAGATGGCACTAGGCACAGGAATTACATTTCAAACATAGGAGAAAAGTCTACACACACATACACACACACACACACACACACACACACACACACACTATATTGAACACAACTCATCTGGTGTATTGGCAGGACTTACAATTACTTACATCCTATTTGATGTGATGGTAGCACAGTGCTGTATAACGTTTTGAATGGCTGAATTTATATCTGGTTTATATTTATGGTGGGACTTTAGGTTTGTATAAAGTTTACACAAAATTCCCTAATCTATAATCCTGAAAGTCCTTCTGGTAAGTGGTAGAATCCTTGGCAAAATTCTTACTTTTTTCCTTGAGTTCAAGAATATTGGCTTTCCTTGGACCTGTGGAGACCATAGAAAGCTGCAGGGCTATCAAATCCACCCACAACATCGCATAGCTTTTCTCTAGCTATGGGACACTGGATGTGAAAAAACGAAATCCATGGTACCTGGAAGTCCTGTGCCTTTTAATTATTTAACTTTGCCATACTTAAACAATTTAACCTTTCACATGGTTTTACAAGTCACAGTAAAGCTATTGGGAAATATCAAAATACGAGAAAATGTAATGTGTAAAGGCTAGATGTAGTTACTACTTTTCCCAAAGCTTTAATCTAATCCAGAAAGAAAAGAAAAAAAACCGAAAATGAGCCAAATGTTCTCACACCATACCTCTAAAACAGAATCACCCATCGTATACTGAATAGGCGATGACATTAAGCAGAACACCCACTATGAAGAACATTAGATTATAACTTCCTTAAAAACAAAATAAAACCTTGAGGTGGGATATGTAGCTCAGTGCTAGTGTGCTTTCTTTTAATGGTTTTACGTCCAAATAGACACAGACACACACACACACACACACACACACACACACACACACACACAGAGGTTTTAAAAAAAGAAAAAAACTTTTCCTTGTCTGAACAAACAAAACGTGTTCATTAAATTTGTGCAACCTCTTGCGCAGAGTTGATGAAATAATTTATCATTTTGATATAAATATGGAAGGTTGCAGCTTTCTCCTTATGGAATCAAGCAAAGTGCTTTTTGGAGCAGTTCATCAGTCTAGTATTTCTTCCATTGAAAATAGGGCTAACAAACATTCTTCAACACTGTTACATCTTGCTGCTCAGCATTGTCTTGAGTGTATTTTGCTTAATTGTTTATTTTTTCATAATATATACTTTCGACACTTGATTGTTAATAGCTCTTGTTATAGCTTTATTTATTTCCAGGATATTGCACATACTGAGATAATGTAAAGTCCAGACTCGATTCCATCCTACTTATGTAATTTACTAATTGGAAAAACCTAAAAAAATAATTTGCTGTACTTCTTTGAAAAGTTACAATAATAGCAATTGCAACAGATATTTATAATTATATTTATAATATTATAATAGAATTATAATTCCTGGTTACAGAGAATAGGCATACAAAACTCAAGGGACACATTTTAGAATACACTCAGTTTTAGTTATTAGAATTTTTTTTGGTGGTAAGGCATCTTAAATGGAAAACACCTAATTTAAAATAAAGAGTGAAGACATGATTTTGGCATAGGGGTATTAGGAAATCCCTTAGTGTTTTACAGTTATTTAATACAAAATGCCTGCTAATATTATAATAAACTTTATGTGAAACCAAATATGAACTAAGTTTTCCATATGGTTCTATATATTAACTCATGTTGAGGAAAAGAAAAATAGAAATCCATTTTATAAAATATTTCTAATAAAAATTATTAAGTAGATAGGTTTACAATGTAAAAATGTTTTGACCATGCCCAACTTTGCTTTGGCCTCTTCTCTGGATAAATGCTGTAAAGTTATTTATTTCTTTTTGTAAAATTCGGAGATGGGTTTTCACTATGTCATCCAGGCTGGACTTGAACTCATAGAATTCCACTTGCCTCTGACTCTTAAGAGTTAGTATTAGAAGTGTGTGCCACTATGCCAGAACTTAAAATACTTTTCTTGTAGTTAATAAGAAAAATAGAGTTTCAGACGTTAATAATGTTAAGATTCTGTTCTAGTCTCTGAAACTACTCCCTGCCCTGAGTTCTGACATCAAACCCCATTTAAGAAGAATTCCTACTGCCAGACACTCTCTCTTGCTTCTTTCCTTCTGGGAGTTCTCTCTCTCTCTCTCTCTCTCTCTCTCTCTCTCTCTCTCTCTCTCTCTCTCTCCCTCTCCCCCTCTCCTCCTCTCTCTCTCTCTCGGTTATAATAATAAATTTCTTCTATGTAGAAACAGCCTGAGTGTCTCCCTGCCTGCCTCTGCCTCTTGCCACACCTCTCATCCACCATTCACAGGTTATGAGGCCTCTCTGTTCATAGACATCAGCCAGCTAACTGGGTAAAGCATTATCAAACTTGATCCCAACAGCAATGCTTGTGTTTGTTCCATCCAAGCAGTCGTATCAATAACATAATTGGTCTAAAACATTCATACTGAGTAAATTTCTCAATGTTAAAATGCTAACTGATTTTTTTTTAATTCAAAAGAGCAAAGATAGCCACTCACTATTGTCTAGAGTATGTGAGTAAATAGGTACATCTTATTTCATAAGCAGAAGCCTATAACAATGTCTAGCAGCATATCTTATCAACCACCAAAAACTTCTGTGGTGATTAACATGAGAATGGTCCCTAGGCTCATAGATTTGAGTGATTGGATACCAAGGAGTGGCACCATTTGATAGGATTAGATGGTGTAGTCCTATTGGAGGAAGTATGTCAGAAAATAAGCTTGAGGTTGTTAAAGGCAGAAGCCAGGCCCAGAGACTCTCTCTCTTTCTGCAGCCTTCAGAACAGGATGCAGAACTCTCTTCTTCTTTTCCAGCAACATATCTGCATGCACGCCGCCATGCTTCCCATCATGATGCTAATGGATTAAACTTCTGAAACTCTAAGCAAGGCCCAATTGAATGTTTTCATTTATAAGAGTTGCTGGCCATGATGTCTTTTGACAACAATGGACCTGACTGTGACAACTATGTAAACTCTGAGTAGGTATTATTTACTTCCTTCTAGCATAGCCAGTGTTTTATGTCTGTCTTTAAAACAGTGGTTCTCAACATGTGGATTGTGACCCCTTGGCAAACCTCTGTCTCCAAAAATATTTTCATAACAGTAGTGAAATTACAGTTATGAAGTAACAATCAAAATAATTTTATGCTTGGGGGTCACCACAATGTGAGAAATGGTATTAAAGGGTCACAGCATTAGAAAGGTTGAGAACCAATGCTTTAAACAAAAGAATATATTGAATTCACCATCTAGTTTTAGGCACACACACACACACACACACACACACACACACACACACACACAGAGTAATGCTAAAGGAAAGTCTGTTATTACAATATCATTTATAAAGGTAGCCACTCTCACACAGTGAACCATTAGTTTATGTCACCTAGAACCTGCCAATTTGCAAAACAAATAAATGAAAGTAGAAAGGGTTTGTTTTCCAAACTCTAGATTCCAGTTCTCTGATATACATCTTCATATGTAGATTCAGGACAAAATCCAAGATCCATGTTAACAATAAAAAATGATGGAGTTCATTTTGTATTGACCAATTATTCCTTGGCATGAGGCCTTCCCTGGAGTATGGTTGATATACCCAGTGAAACTCCATTGAGAAGACTGATTTTTCCTTTCACCTATAGTTTATAATAGAAAAACCACAAGGTATTAACATGTTCAGTTCAACATGTTGAATTCTAATGTCTTACTAGAATTCATTTTTATAGTTCCAAAGCCTTCAATAGTCTAAATAAGCATACACTTACAAATTCTACATTGAAATCATTGCATCTTTGCCTTGAAATAGTTTAATGATATTTCTAGAGCCACATACAAGTTTTGCAGTGTACATAAACTTAAATATGCTTTCCTTATATTTCTACTATTTCACATCTTTATATTCATTTATTGATCCAAAATATTTATGGAGCACCCTTTTAACTTTTAATGATGCCTTCCAAAGGTACCCATGCCCTAATTCCCAAATGATAATACCTTACACAGCAAAAATGACTATGCTTACATGTGACTAGGAGTGATTTTGGTTGTGAAATGATCCTGGTGTATTTGTCAGTTTTGCATCATTGTAACAAAAACCTTAAATAAACCGCTTATGAAGACAAGGGATTTATTTTGGCTGACAATTTTGAACTTTCCATTTCACTGTGATGACTGGCACCTTTGCTTTGTGCCTGAAGAGGAGAGCAAAACAGCTCACCAGTGATCAGAAGCAAAAGCCAGGAGGGCCCAGGTCCCACAACCCCTTCTACCACAGGGCACATTCCCAGGGACCTATTAACATTGTCCTTACCTCCCTAAAGCACTGGCCTAGCAATCAAGGTTTTAACTTCAGACTTTTGGGGTGTACTCAAGGGCCAAACTCCAGCACCTTTACATTCAGATGTGCCTATACTGTGAGGTATTTACAGCAGAGAACATTTCCCTACCTTGTTCAGAGAAATGTATGATGACTGAAGGATCAATACAAAGTCACTGGCTTTAGAGACTATCCCAGGGAACCACAGACTAAATGATATGAGCTTATAAATGCTGGAAAAGAGGAAGAAACTGTTTGCTGGACTCTCCAGCAATAAATGCTGGCTTGAAGTCACCTAGACTATAATCAGGGCAGAACAATGTCAGACTTAAAACCTAAATTTTCTAAGAAAATAGAGTTGTACTCCTTTTAGGCACCAAATTCGTAGCAATCTGTTACACCAACAATGGAAACACTCAGTGCATGTCCTACCCCTGAGTGGTATGTTTCATTGTACTTTTTAAGGTTTTAGTTATTTCTATGCGCTGTGCATAGTGTTAAGAGTAATCTTAATTGGGTGATTGATATAATAAAGCTGCTCTTCTAAAGAAGTAATCTGTCCTCATTAGGTAGTCTTAGCCTCCCAGCACAGTCTCCCTTACTGTGCAATGCTGCATTAACTGTTTTCTGAGAGAAGCATGTTGCAATGTGCTGTTTATTCAAGTGATCTGGAGAAAGCCCCAAAATTACACTTGACTTTGCAGGAAGATTAGCAAACAATAGTGCTATTTTGAAAGACAGAGATCTGTATCATTGAAAAGGGAAGTTGCAAAACTAACTTGTCCTTTATCTATTCAGATTCTTTAGGAAGGAGGAATTTACAACTTGGTATTATCCTAGATGGAGAGGCTTTTATTCTTCTGGCACTCCTCCAGCACAAGTTTATCTGATACCCTAAGGCTTCCCAGAGTCTTCTCTGGGATGCAGAGCTGAAGCTCTTGTGCAAAATGTAATAGAAAAGTTGATGTAGCAGAGAGACAGAGGGGAGAAAAAAAGGAACACACCATTTATTTAAAAAAAAAAAAAAACAGAAAAATTGATTTTAGCCATTGGACAAAGTCTGGCAAGCAAAACTAGAGGAAAAAACAATCGTAGTAAGATCCTTTAGAGCCTGTAGGTGGAAAGTCATCAACTGAAAGTATGTTTCCCCGTCTTGTCTCGGTGTCCCATTTACTATGCCTTCAATGACTATTGTATTTACATATCTTATTACAAACATAAATCATATCTTAAAACATTCTCCAATTTTGCACCTGCCCGGAAATGACAATTCTATTCACTGAGTACTCAATGTACTAATAGATATGAAGTCATTCAAGTAAGGAACTATGTTCCACTGATTAGCCACTCAACAATAACCTAAGTATTGTTATTAAAGATTATTTACAACATATAGATATATGTATATACTATTTCAAGTTTTCTTCAAATTTTTTTTTTTTTTAATTTTCTGAACTACACTGTAATGCTTTAACTACCAACAAAGTTAAACAAAGTTCATACCTCTTCTTGACTTCTGTCAAGTGCAGGCATTGTCAATCAGTTTGACCAAATAGACATACTTTTCCAGTTACTTATATTTATATTATTTTTCATAACTAAAAATGCCATTTTTAACTCTTGTAAGAAATATGCATGTAAAATTCTTGGGCTATCTCTATACTAACTTTTCAGTAAATATTTAGTTAAATCAACTCTAAACCACAAATTAAAAAGTCCTCAATTCAATTTCTATTCTAAGCACATTCTGCATCTTATGCTTTTCACTATATTTTTCAGTCATATAAAAAACATATGGGATAGGTGCTACTTCTATCCCCATTAAACATGTGAGTGTTGAATTTAACTATAAAGAGTAAATCTGTGATTATAATATAAAAAATTATATTTAAACTAAGCATCCAAGCTTTGAACCTGTAAAGAAAAGGAGTAAAAGGTGGTACAATGGCCTACAGGATGTATGTGGATGGTCCACTGGCCTACAGAGTGAGGGTATGTGGTACAGTGGTCTACAGGGTTTTCTTTAATCCAGGAATTGAACTGAAAGTAGAAATTGAATAGAAATATATTCATTGATAACAAGAAACTCTATCTCTTAGGTGGCAAGATAGATGAGTTACTTGTCATAGTCATTTCTAGAATGTTCTAATTCCTCACATAGTTCTGTGGGTTATCTCTTGAATTCTGTAAATAATTACACATATTTTTTGATATTAAAATAAAATATTGGTTGTAGCATCCTAGTTAACCCGTTGCTTTTGACAATACCTTCAACCAATGTAGTCATTCATTCTCTCCTGTTTCTTCCTCAAAGACCAGAAATTCACTATCATTTGTACAGGATTTTTTTTTTCTGCTGTTGAGCTGTTATAGCATTAGAAAATTCTCCCTCATATTGATTTCAAATTGATCACCTTATAATTCTCATAAATGCCACCATAATTCTGCAATTGGAACTCAAAGGAAATCAAATTATTTTCAACATCTAAAGTGGTCAGAAGTCCTAGGATATACCTACAGTAGTCCTGTAACTACTCATTTTCAGCCTGTGTCTAGTTCAAATGGTCTCTCAAACAACTAAATCCAGCTGAAAATACAAGCCCATAAACGTGATCCAATCTATCAAGAATGGAGATCTAAGGGCTGGAGATTTGGTTCAATTGCAAAGTGCTATCTACCATGGGTGAGCCTCTGGGCTTAGTTCTTAGCATCAGCAGAAGAAAGAGAAGGAGGAAAAGTATGAAGAAGAAAATGGAGAAGGAAGGAAGGAGAGGAGGAGGAAAAGTGAAAGAAAAAAGAGAGGGAGGGAAGAAAGGAAAAAGAAAGAAAAAGAAAGAGAGAGGAAAAAAAGGAGAGAAGAGAGAGAAAGAGGGGATGAGAAGAAGAGAAACAAAGGCAGGTGGAGGAGGAAGGAAAAGCTCAGTCTTCAAAGATGTGTGTGCATGAGAACATGAGCTCAGATTCCCCCAGTCTTCAGTTTTTTCTGGCCTGCCTAGCCCCAAGGACACGATGAATCTGTTCTACCCACAGCTCCACAGCTGCTTAGTCCCAAATGAACACAGAGACTTACATTCATTACAAGCTGTTTGGTAGAAGGCTCAGGCTTATTATTTGCTAACTCCTAATGTTTTAAGTTAGCTCATTATTTTATCTATGCTTAGCCATGTGGCTCAGTACCTTCCCTCCTTGTAGCATTTCAGTCTTGGTTCCTCTGTTTCTGCCAGGCAACTCCCCATCTGCTCTTCGGCTTCCCAGAATTCTCCTAGTCTGGATGCCTGCCTCTACCTGCTGTCTAGCTTCTGTCCAATCAGCATTTTTAGCGACAAATAGTTACAGTGTACAAGATAGCAACCTCCTAGTGCTTAGGAGGCAAAAACAAGCGGATCTGTGCATCCTGATGGACAAACTGACTGAATTGATTAGCTTCAGATTGAGTGAAAGACCCTGTCACGACAATATAAGATGATGAATGAATGATTAGGGATCCTGCCAGTTTTGACGTTTGACTTACATACACACACACACACACACACACACACACACACACAATGTACACATATGTTTAAACATGCATACCTACAGACATGCAGAGTAGAACTTATTTTGTCTCTGTTTATAAAGCAAAAACCATAATGGTGTGAATTAAATTCAGTTCTGACCCTGCCATCTGTTGGCAAGCTACTGTATATTGAGAACTTGGAAAGACCATAACAAGCCTTTGAGGTGGGCAATGTTGATAGAGTCACATGCTATTTCCATCCAAATGCAAATATTCCTTCTCTGCCTTTTGTCACTGCAGCCTCTCAGACTCTTGGTACCCACTCAGTATCACTCTCAGCAGCTCATGATACTTCCTTTACCTACTTGGTGGATATTTATGAGGAATAAAGTATAAATGCATATCAATATATTTTATAGCAGTATTAAAATGATATAGTAAAACCATTCCCACATAATAAATCCTCATAAATGCAATAATTTTAAAGTGTGATTTTCCCATGTAATCTTTTCTTTAGCTCATGCTTACAAGATTATGTCAGCTCATAGATTTACATGTGAGTCAATTATGTGGTGCTAACAGGTAAATACTTAATCATAGACATTTTGGCTGTGTATCCAAGATGAAATCTACAATAATTCACAAAAAATACATATCATTAAGAGAGTTGTTTGAAACACAAAAATGAGGAAAAAAAGAAATCTGCAAAAGCATACATGAATCAGGAAGAAAAGTCTTTGAAATATTTATCTACATTCAAAACCAGAAATTCTTGTTTTTCAACAGGAATAAAATGTAATTACAATAGCATTAACAGCAAGAATAACTGTCCAGTAATGTTGTTTAAATTAACGAAGTGACACCTTACACTCTTTTCACATCTACTCCAGGACCCTCCTGATATTCATAGTTCACAAAAATATAAACAGGCTTGTCAGAGCTCACTAAATTTATTAACATTTGGCAGACTGCCTGTACAAAAAGCAAAAGAAAAAATCCTCTCAGAAGGAGGTCTAAAATGAGTAAGAAAAATAAGCACTTGAATTCAACTGGCAGAACCCAAAGCAGGTGAAACCCTAAGTTTTCTAAGCATTTATCTGTCAAATACATTGCCACCCCTTTGAACATACACACACTCACTCACATACACACACTGCTGCCTCCTGCCTCCTATATTCTGTTCTGGAAGTGACAAAATCTCACCAAGGTAACTCTTTGTCGCTCAAATAAAGGAGAAATGGAATCACATTCTGCAATAAAGCTGTGACTTACCCTAATGCTCTATATTAATTTTTACCTCTGTCACTTTTTGCCTTTTTTCAGTTTCAAGGATCAAAAACAGGTGCTATTAATACTAAGTAAATGCTATACTACTGGCTTATACTTATAGGGTAGTTTATATATTACTTATGCTATACTACTTGCTTAAATTCATAGAGTAGTTTATAAATCATCCTTTTAATATGTTGATTTAGTTAATAATATTATAGGTGAAATATTGGACCTAGAGTGTTCACTAATGAATAAACAATTAAGTGCTTTCCAAATTTTACATGCTATGGTTTGCTTTTATTTGCATATAATAATTTAAGAACATATTGATGAAAATGAGTATGTATATAATTATATTTGCACATATTCAAGATGTATTTGGGTAAAGTACATATAATAAATTCAAAATATCTTTTCAAGTCATCAGTAGTTGGATACTAAAGCATCATCTTCCCAAAATTGTGTCTGTTTTATTTACAAAATTTCGACAGCTTCTCATTAAGCATGCCTAGCATGATAGCATTTTTCTAAGATAAATTACATAAAAATTAGTGAATCAATACTCAATTTAAGTATATGAAATAGTTGGGGCTAAGGACAAAAATCAGTGATAAGAGCAATAGCATGCCATAGACAAGGTCCAGCAACCAATCCTGAGCACCAAAGGTAAAAATTAAATTTATTTCATTAAATCATAAATCACTCTCAAAGGCTTGCTAATGTGGTTTGTAAACAGTGTTTCTTTCTGCCACATGGTTAGAAGTATGTTCTAGCATCCAGTCTGGAAACTGCAGGACATGAATTTTCTGTATGAAGGAAAAAAATTGTATTTAAAAGCTCCATGATGGAATAATTCCAAGGATTATTTTAGGGTAAAGATAGAACTACTTTACAGGGCTTTTAAACGTATTACTTATTTTCCAATAAAAATAAAAGACAAAATAAATTTAATGTTAACATTTATGTTGTCTGTATTCATTTCTATTATCTCTAAAGTTAATCAGGAAATAATTAGTTTCTTCAAATCCTACACCAATAATAACTGTGAGGTGCTTTTTCCTTTGGTTTCTAAATATCATACTATCATATTTTCTTTTCTTTTTTTGAGTGTGTGTGTGTTCAGGATTCACAGGGTTTCTCTGTATAATAGTCCTAGTTATCCTAGAACTCAGTTTGTAGACCAGGTTGGCCATGAGCTCAGATTCAGTCTGGCCTTTGCCTTGGCCTGCCTCTGCCTGCCCAGTGTTGTATTTTCTTACATACTGTTATCCTTATCATTCTCTGGGTCAGTTTCATTCCCATGCACTATCTCTTAGGCTGCTCTCAAGATGCTCAGTGCTTTTCCTGGGAACACTGTGTCATCATCAAGACTGCTCATGAGAAGTCATTTTGCTTCACCAAATTTTGAATCTTATTTGATCAGAGAGCTGCTTATTCCAGCTCTTGTGTACATGCCTCAAACAAATAATGCTTGAAATAATTTCAGATAGAAAACCTTATAAATGATACAAGGAATGGTGATTTGGGAATCCAGCAGGAAGAAATATTGGATTGAACTCAGAGACTAAGAAAGAGAGATAACAATCTAAAACTACAATATTTAATGAAATGATTTTGGAAATACCAGGTAGGAAAAATTTCAGGTAGAGTAAATATAGTCTGACAGCTGCATTTCCAGGATATACCTATTACCTGATCTGCACTCGTAGCTGTCTTTAGCTCTGCTCATCATTACAGAAGCATTCTATTCCCATGTAAGACTAACAACCCAATAGAAACTCCCCATAGTTAGGGAAGCAAACTCTGTTACATCATCAGTGATGGACATTTTCTAGCATCACTATCATCAGACTACTGGATTAATCAAGTCTCATATCTTCCCTTTTCAAAACATAAAGCTGTTTTTCAATAGTTAATATTTTTTTTTAAATTCTCACTTTCTACTCTCCTCTTAATTTGTTAGATGTGTCAGCCCAGGCCAGTAACATTACTTCCTTAAAAAGCCAGAAAACTCAGTACTAGGAAATCAAATGAGTTTGGGAAAGGGGCAAATGAATTTACAGTCTGGCTCACTACTTACTACCCTTGAGATGGAACAAATTACTATTTATTACTTATTTACTCATTTCCTGACTCATCTAAAAGTGCATAAACAAACAGATGTACTTGCACAATAACTTTTGTAAATAAGGAAATTGTCACACAAAAAGAACCTATCCAAATATGAAAATATGCAGTGTTTATATTTCTAGGGCTAGACATGCTCTCAAGTTTTATCTGTTTATCAAAAAATTTATTTTTCCTTTACAACTCAATAAAAGACTCCCATTATGTATATGATTCACATTTTCATTATTGATTCAAAAGCTAATGAACATCTAGATTGATTCTGTTTCATAGCAATTATGAATATGCAGCAGCAGCATCAAACATGGTTATACAGGCACCTTGTAGTAGATTTAAAGTCCTTTGTGTGCATGAACAAAGGTAGTGTACTTGGGCACATGGTAATTCTACTTCTGGGTTTTTTGTTTGGTTGTTTTGTTTTTGTGTTTGCTGTTGGGTATTATTTTGTTTTAAGAAACCTCTTGAGTGGTGAGTTTTGCTTGAACTATGTATACAAGTCAGGAAACTATAATGGGGCAGTGAGATGGAATGTGCCTCAGTAGACTGTAAGAGTAAAAAGGGAGAATGCTTGTGGTGGGGAGGTTTAAACAAGAAGAGAATTATGAAGACATAAGCAAAATGAAGGTGTGGAAAGGCCATAGGGAAGCAGAGTGTTTTTCGGGGTAATTTAATAGTATAATTTGAGGGCATAGTAGAACACGTGCAAATGGGGAGAAAGAAATAAATGGTTGATGCTGAAAGTTGAAGGAAAATGATGACAGAGGCATAAGGAAGAAGCGGGGATTTGGAGTGGGGTAACCAGAATGTATAAAGAAGCCTTATTTGAAACACATTAGTAATTTTTAAGGGTTTTTGTTTGTTGTTGCTGTTGTTATTTTTTAAACAGAAATAGCCTGTATAGTGGAAAATACTAGGCCCAGGAGACATGGGCTATTAAACAAAACATCTCAGTGACATGCATGGGATTTGTTCCTATGTGTTACTGGTCCAATAGACCTCAGAGGTCTCCAAATCAGCAAAGCTATCTCCTTTGCTCTTGATTGCCCACTGCTAACACCACACATTTTGGTTAGAAAACACAGAGAAATCAATTTCCAACTGATTCAGAAACTTCCTCCATGAGTCTGGAACGTACTGTGGAGGCCACTGATAGAGAAAAGACATTAAGTAGCACTGAACCCTGCATATTACAACATAGAGACCTATCAGGAAGGTTGTGCCTACAAATGCAACAATGGCATGGCTACTATGGTGTAAACAATTGCTTTATGATTAGACTTGATGTCTTATAATTCATCTGTGTAATAGTAAACTTTATTATATGTTCATCATGGGGTTATAATAAATCATAAAGGATAATATATTAACTATTGTTATTTGCAAAACTGAAATTATCAAACTGTCTTCAACATGTCTATACTTAAATAGTCCAAATCCATTTTATGTCTAAATTGGTAGCTTTTAAAGCCATGCCCTCTGAGCTCTGACATTAAACTACGGCCTCCTGTGAACTCTGATGTCAGAACCCATTTAAAGCAAAGTTCCCATGTGCATCTCCCTCTCTCTCCTTTATTTCTCCTGGGAGCTCTCCCATTCCCACTTCCTTCTTCCTTTCTTTTCTTTTTCTCTTTCTTGCTCTTCTTGCCTTCTCTGCTATTATAACCAAAACCTCTCTGTTGTTCACAACCATATTCATCTGACAATAAATCCCTTTTCTACATAAAAGTGTTGAGTCTCTTGCTATCCATCACTGCCTTCTGCCACGTTCCCATGTTCCCACGTGCATCCATAGAAATCCACTGCCAGATAACCGGGTATACGCAAACCATGCCAAAATACACACAAAATCCTAACATAAACCAAAACCCCAAAGTGATTAAGTGATTACTGAGACAGGGAATTTAGAAGTATTATATTGGGGAGACAGTCATGTGACTAGAGTACTGCCCTTGGAAAAAGGACTGAGAGAAATAACTACATGTGCTATCAGGAGATCACACACTTGGGGAGAGCCCTCAGTATACACCAAATCTAACTGCACTAGAGTTTCTAGTCTCTAGAGCTGTTAGAAATGTATTTCTGTGCATTATAGGTTATCCAATTTAAAATATTTTGTTATAACAGACCAAATATAATAAAACAAATTCTAATTGAAGAGTTCAGATTTCTTCTGCCTTAAATTCTGTCATACTAAAAATAATGAAATGAAATATCAGGCTGTGTACATTTAAAAATGAATAGTGGAGATAACGACTGGGGTCCCTGAAGGACAGATTCAGACCCCGTCCAGAGAGGTGACAGGAGGCACACAAGCCCCAGTGCCACAATTGACCAGGAGCCACCTAATCATGAACCACTGAAGCCATGGGCAAATGTCAGTGCAAAAACTTACATAATAATACAAAGAACAACAAGGTAACTCCAGAAGAAAGTGGTGATCTTACAAATACAAGACATGAACTGAGCAATGAAGAGGAAACAGAAGGAAGCAACACCAAAAATTCCTTTTTGATGATCATCGAAGCTCTCAAAGAAGATATGAAAAATAGCCTTAAAGAAATAGAAGAAAATACAAACAAAAAATTGGAAGAGATGAACAAATCTATGAAAGAAGCATGCCAGGAACTAAAAGTTGAAATAGAAGCAATAAAAAAGGCACAAAATGAGGCAAAGATGGAAATAAAAAAATCTGAAGAAAAAAGCTGGAACCACAGATAT
>PVIH01000806.1:212381-260462 GCA_004025045.1 Sigmodon hispidus
AGACTCAGTAGCTCAAATAGATATATCAGTCAAAGAAAATAGTAAAACTAAAAAAGCCATAACTCAAAATGTTCAGAAAATCTGGGACACCATGAAAAGACCTAATTTGAGAATAATAGGAATAGAAGAAGGAGAAGAATACCAGCTCAAAGGCACAGATAATGTTTTCAATAAAATCATAGAAGAAAACTTCCCTAACGTGAAGAAGGAAATGCCTATAAAGATATAAGAAGCTTACAGAACACCAAATAGATATGACCCCCCAAAAAAGTCAGTGCGCCACATTATAATAAAGCCACAAAACATATAGAACAAAGAAAAGTTTTAAGAACTGCAAAAGAAAAGGGCCAACTCACATATAAAGGCAGACCCATCAGAATAACGCCTGACTATTCAATGGAAACAATGAAAGCTAGAAGGGCTTGGTCAGAAGTTATACAGACACTAAAACAGCATGGTAGCCAAACTAGAATACTATACCCTGCAAAATTATCAATCACCATAGATGGAGTAAACAAGGTATTTCAGGACAAAGTCAGACTGAAAGAATATCTATCTACCAATCCAGCACTACAGAGAGTATTAGAGGGAAAACTCCAACCTAAGGACCCCAGATACACCCACGAAATCACAAACAATCAATAATTCCACAGAAGAATTCCCCAGAGAAAGGAAATACAAACAAGTTACCACCAAAAATGTCAGGAAATGTGAATCAATGGTCACTAATTTCCCTTAATATCAACGGTCTCAACTCTCCTATAAAACGTCACACACTAAAAAGATGGATACAACAACAGAAGCCATCCTTCTGTTGCCTTCAAGAAACACACCTTAACCACAAAGACAGACACAGGCTTAGAATAAGGGTTAGGAAAAGATTTTCCAGGCAAATGGTCCTAAGAAACAAGTGGGAGTTGCAATCCTAATATCTAACAAAGTAGACTTTAAGCTAAAAGCAATAAAAAGGGACCAAGATGGTCACTACTTATTCATCACAGGAAAAATTGGTCAAGAGGAAATTTCAATCTTGAATATTTATGCCCCTAATATAAGGGCACCTACTTATGTAAAAGAAACACTGGAAAGCTCGAATCCCACATCAATTCTTACACCCTAATAGTGCGAGACTTCAATACTCCACTTTCAACCCTGGATAGATCAACCAGACAGAGTCTCAACAGAGAAATAAGGAGTCTAAAAGAGGTTATGATGCAAATGGATTTCATAGATATCTACAGAAGCTTCCACCCAAACGCAAAGGAATATACATATTTCTCAGCTCCTCATGGAACTTCCTCCAAAATTGACCACATAATTGGTCATAAAGCAAATATCAACAGATACAAAAAAATGGAAATAATCCCTTGTAACATATCAGACCACCAGGGCCTAAAGTTAGAGTTCAACAACATTAAAACCCAAAGAAAGCCTACCAACTCATGGAAACTAAACATCACTCAGCTGAACCATCTCTAGGTCAAGGAAGAAATTAAGAAAAATATCAAATCTTCCTAGAATTTAATGAAAATGAATCTACAACGTATCCAAACTTGTGGGACACAATGAAAGCAGTCTTAAGAGGAAAATTCATTGCACTAGATGCCTATATGAAAAACCTTAAGAAATCCCACACTAGAGACCTAACAGCTCAGCTGTTAGGTCTTAGAACAATTAGAAGCGAACTCACCTAGAAGGAGTAGACGGCAGGAAATAATCAAACTTAGAGCTGAAATCAATACAATTGAAACAAAAAGAACAATACAAAGAATCAATGAATCTAAGAGGTGGTTCTTTGAGAAAGTTAACAAGATAGATAAGCTCTTAGCCAAACTAATCAAAAAACAGAGAGAGTGTGTTCAAATCAACAAAATCAGAAATGAAAAGGGGGACATAACAACAGACCCCCAGGAAATACAGAGAATTATCAGATCATATTGTGACAATCTGTATTCTACAAAAATGGAAAACCTAGAAGAAATGGACAGCTTTCTGGACAGGTACCATCTACCAAAATTAAATGAAGATCAGATTAATTACCTAAACAGGCCTATAACCCTTAAGGAAATTGAAGCTGTCATTAAAAACCTCCCCAAAAATAAAAGCCCTGGTCCAGATGGTTTTAGTGCCAAATTCTACCAGACATTCAAAGAAGAATTACTACCATTACTCCTCAAACTATTTCACACAGTAGAAACTGAAGGAATATTGTCAAATTCCTTTTATGAGACCATAATTACCCTAATACCCAAGCCACTCAAAGACACAACAAAGAAGGAGAATTACAGACCAATTTCCCTCATGAATATTGATGTGAAAATTCTCAAAAAAAAAAAAAAAAAAGAAAAGAAAAAAAAAATGAATAGTGGCTGAAGAGATAGTTCAGATGTTGTGAGCCTTTGCTGCTCTTGTACAGGCCTTGAATTCAGTTTCTAGCATCTCTGTTAGCTGTCCTATAGCTGCCTATAACTCCAGCCCCAGGGGATTTGGCCAAAACAATTACTCTCTGTCTCTGTCTCTTGTCTCTCTGTCTCTGTCTCTGTCTATGTCTCTGTCTCTGTCTCTCTCTCTCTCTCTCTCTCTCTCTCACACACACACACACACACACACACACACACACACACACAGTCTGAATAAAAATAAAATAAAAACAGGTGTGAAACCTGGGACCCAGTGTCTTCTAAATTGTGTGTCAAGATCTGATAGCAAATACGGTAATATTTTTTTAAATTTTAACAGTAAAATATTTCTGAACATGAGATGTCCCCCAAATTATTTTGCTTAAAGGGGTTTTTATATACCACGCATACTTTTCCTTTTTTCCTCTCCCCCCTACTCACCCCCTAACTTTCCCCTCACCCTACTCAACCATCCACTCTTCAAAGAGGATAAGGCCTCCCTTGAAAAGTCAACAAAGTCTGGGATATCAGGTTGAGGCATGACTTAACCCCTTCCTCCTGTATCAAGGCTGAGCAAGATATCCTTCTATGGGAAATGGGTTCCAAGAGGCCCATTCATGCACTAAGGGTAAATCTTGGGACCAAAAGGAAATTTAAAATCAAATGCATAATGAATTGATGCACTTTCTGGGATCACTTTCCTAGGTTGCATTGAGTAACTTTACTGCAATCTTGGTTCAGAACACAATAAGTATTCTGTTCAATGTATAGTCTCATATACTACAAAGCCTACACATGCTGCCTAAAACACTTTAGCTCAAACTTGAGGGGATTGTGTGCTGTCTATTGCTGTGTTCTTCCATATATACTCTCTTTTATGTTCCTATTGAAACAAAATGAATTAATTATGGCAACCAATGGTGTAATATTTTTCTACTTTATTCCCTTGCACAAATTTATTTATTCTTGGATTATATTGGGTCAGATCATTTTGTTTGGTAGGTTGGTTGGTTTGTTTTAACAGCCTGTTGAGCTGTTAACTGAAGTTTTAAAAAGGTAAATGATCTTTAATTAGTACAAATGTTCTCATAATTTATGAAATAGCCCAAATATACTTCTACTATTTTGCACTATATATGTGTGTAAAGTAGCATTTTCAACATTAACAATTATAAAAACAAAATAATGATCAATTCTAAAAGTCTTTAAAGATATTCTATCCTCTGTGGAATCAAATATTCAGCAAACATTTGATTCTTTGCTTTAAACAAATGAGCATATTAATATCATTAATATGCAAATTTACATGTCAATAAGTGGTAAAATTATATATATATATCAAAGAATTGCTTAAAAGTAATTTTCTACTAGTAAATGTTGAATTGCATGTCTGTAATATATATCTTTATATTAAAGTCACATAAAAATTTATTTCTGTTGTTGTTGAATTAATTAATTAATTCTATTTTGTCCTCTAAGGGTATTTGTGAATCACCCTGACAACTTACCTTCTGTGCCCACCAAGGTCCCCACATAGCTCAGAATCACTATGATCAGCAGGAGACGACTTTGAATTTCTGACTCTCCTGCTTCCATCTCCTGACTTCTGGAATCACAGGGCACACCCCTGCTCCTGCTTTATGTACAGTAAACATTAAACCCAAGGATTTAAGCCTTCTACCTAACTAAGCTCCATCCCAGCAGAAAGCTGATTCTTGAGGGGTTCTTTTGTAAATGGGGAGATCATAGGAATAGGTATGAAACTTAGAGGACTGATAACTGAGTTTGATGGGGTGCATGATGTAAAATCACCAATAATAAATTTTAAAAAAAGAAAAGGAAGACAAAAACCCAAGGCTTTTAGGGCAAGAGATGGCTTAGTGGGTAGAGTGTATACTACTAGCATTAGAGAGCTCAGTTCAGACCCCAGTTTCCCCAGAAAAATATGCCTATAGAGTCACATAAAAAATTTGTTAAGTGAAAAAATTTTTAAGTAGCTCTCTCTAAGAACAGGTTTAAAAGTTCAGAAGCTGGGTTAACAAAACATCTCATCAGTATTCGTCATGCCTGACACTGTGAGTCAATATGGAAATGACTCTTTTAAGATCTTCTGCTCTCCATGTGTGAGTTGTAACCCATAAATTCCTAAACAAATGCACACAAATAATAAATGAATTAATGAATATATAGATAGATAGATGTTTTAAGAAATGTTTAGCTTTAAAAACTGCCATAGAGAATAGAATATTATCAGTGCCTTATTTATTATTACCTTGGAATGAATCTCTGAACGTATGGTAAAGTAGGGAGGCTTCTGATCATCATACATTGGGAAAAGATCCTTCTCTTTTAAACTATGACCTACTAGAGGCATAAATCTAGACCTCACGTACCTCCATGTTGTTAGTGTCTGGTGCACATTCTGCAAAGCAGTAGGTGCTTAAGTAGTTGTGTGCGCATTTTTCCTAAGATGCTGACATAGTTTTGAGTGCTTAAATTAAAGAAGCCTATCAAGGGGATGTGAATCCACTAAAATCTCACTACAGTGCCCACGACTGGGTTTCTAAGAGTACAGAGGTTCACACGGAGAAGTCTATGACCCCTGGCACCATGTCGCTTGAGTGACTGGCCCTCTGAAAGAACAGGCATCACTGAGCCAATTGGGGCAAGAATCCTCAGTTTAGTCCTGTAAACCCCACACCACCCATGGTCAGAAGCCTGGCAGCTTCCCTGGACAACTTTGCCAACAGACCAGCTATAATACCGTAGCAGGTCGTTGCCCTCAAAAACGCAGACAATCTCTCTTTAAAGTACCATTCCACTTCTTGTAAGCTCCAGGAAAGAAGGGTTTTGCTCTGGATGCTTTGGGGGCACTTTACGGTTCAGGATTTGGGGTTATTTATTTATTTTTATTTTGCTTGCTTTGTTTTGTTTTCGTCCAAGTCCAAGGCCAGAGAAGTTTATCACCCATAAAGTAACCCCAGAACTTCATGCCAAAGGAATTTCTCACAAAATGAGTGGTTTCAAATGCAATAGCTTGCTGACCAAGTTCCCAGCTTTCAATCTCCCTGGAATTTGCAGCCTTGGATTAAACGTCTGCAGAAAGCTCCTTTCTGTGAAATTGCCATCTCCATTGTACATGCTAATCCTAGAAGACTATGAAGGCAGCGTAAGCTAATTTGGATGACTCCATGTGTGGTCACATTTAAGAGTTATTTTAATCTATTTCTTTCAAGTTTTGTGTATATATAAGAATGTAAAGAAAATGCAACAAAGCTTCTTTAAAATCTTAAATTCAAGACACAGCAGAAAGAACACAGGAAGTTTTACTGAGTAATTGAAGTGATTACATGCAAAGCACTTTCCCATAATCAGTGAGTTTCAAAGGAGGGTACAGGGTGATTGACAGTGTTGGCCACCCTTGAAACTACCTCCTGATTGGAGAGAATAATTATAAGCAAGGAGAAAGAAACCCAGTTCTCTTTTCTTCTCTCTCTCTCTCTCCACATTTAATCCTAGAGAAGCAAGATTATTATAGCAATTAAATTTTCAACCAGTTAGAAGTCTTACTTGGGTAGAATAAAAAAGCAGGCATTCTTGTTATACTAACCACAAGAAATTTTCTCTGATTGTTTTCTAATTGATTTACTGCACACCTTTTTATTCCAGGGTGTGGGAAAGAGGAGAAGATAAAATGAGATAGAAGCAGTGGTGTGAAGTACTGAGCCTATCAACACACGGGCTCTGCTATTGTGCCTCTTGTTCTTCAAGAAAATCACAGAAGTCAAATGTCAATCTATGACTCCAGGTCAAGCCAACTGTCTGTTGAAGGGAACACCTATACACGTGTGTGCCAAAAAGGGCAGACAAATCCAGGGGAAGCAGGCATGGCACTTCCTGTATCCAGGAACAGAAGCTTTTCTGAAAACCCTTCAACAGCCATTGACCCATGAAGAAATGTTCTTGCCTCCCTGTTGTCAGGTGCCCTGGCCCTTCAGAAGATCTTGGGTGATTGTATATTGTAACTGAAATGTTTTGATAACCATCCTGGCAAGAGAAATGTTTTCTAAGGAGATGCTTGTACTCTCCTCCTTAGGTATCAGATTATTGAAATAATAGATCCCAAAGAAAAGCATCTTATGAGAAATCCTGACATGAGGCAAAGGAGAAACATGTCTCCCAGGAAGAGATATCTTTCCCCTAGTACTGATAACTTATACACCACCCTGCAGCATAAGGACCAGTGATAGGTGGGACCACACTTTGATCAGGACTGCTAAAATATACATATCCCTATTCCTTCATTTATACCTGAACCCTATGTCAGTACTCCAAAAATGATTTGGAGTCCCTAGACTACTTTAGTTAAACCTGAGTGCAATGTGAAGGTCCCCTGCCCTGCTCTCCTCATCACTTGCTCTAGTTAATGCACTGAGGCAGGTGTCTGACTTACCTCCTGGAGCTGCCGGAGCCCCAAGAACTAGGAGGCCACTCCCTTGTCTTCCAACACCTGCCCCTTCCAAAATCCTTCTATTCCATCAGTCTGGGGCTTATATAGGGCTGTGATGAAAGGAGTGAGAATCTTGGGATACGGTAGGTGGGGTGGGGGAAAAGGGCCAATAGCATGTTAGCAGAGGCTAGGCAGAGGTGGTCTTAGGTCAGGCTATGCTGAGTCGCTCACACATGGAGTTTATGGCCAGAGACAGGTCCCCAAACTCTAGGAAGGCTTAGGAATTTACACTGGGCCTTAACCCTGCGACCTCAGAAGGACCCAACATCTCCCCTTTCTGTTTTTGTTAAGACATGGCCCCTGTCTTAGGTTGTCCCCCCTTGGAGATCATTCCAAAATTCTTAACTAGAACTTTTTATATACTTTTAATACATTTCTAAACCAAAAGCAAAAGCTAACAAAAGAAGAACCTTCCTAGTTCCTAGAAAATTCCAAAATTTTGTAGACTTCTCCCAAATGACTACAACAACTATTAAAATTATATTGTTTAGCTGCATAATAGGTATTATGCAGATACATATATGTATTTACATAATATTTATATATGATCACTCACACCATGTGTGTGTGTTTCTTAGGTCTTGAGATGTTCAAATTATAAGTACTTCTTTGGAGTCATCTACAGAGACTCAAACTGACTCTATCAATAAATTTTAGTGACATGAAATGAAGTTGTCTACCCTCATTCTACTATATTCTATCATTCTACCAAATGTCAGTATTTTGTTAATACACTGGCTATGGTACAAAATCAAGAATGGTTGTTTTAAGAGACAGATAAAATGATTGATGATAGGCATAGCAGTGCCTCGTGCATATTGAACACTCTTTCAATTACTATTAATAGTATTAAAATTATTTTCTCAGGGAAGTCTTACAAAATGTAATTCTACTAAACAAAAAATTAGAATAGGTCTATGTGCCACATTCTTTCCCAATAAGAAAAATGGAAACTTTCAGAAGCCCACCCATTCACAAGAATGCACTTCAAGAGCCAAACAGGAGGGAATCAGAAAATCTTGAATGGGACTGACTAAGCACAAAGTCTATTAGACTAAATAATGAGCTGAATGGTGCAGGAAAATAGAGTATTAATATGAACTAATGGCTTTCAAATTCTTGGTCACCCATGATCAAGTTGGATGAGCAGAAAGTGCTGCAGCCCAGCTGCCTTACTTACACTGCTCCTTACCAGCATAGTCTTACGATAGGCCTCATGTCAACAAAACTTGGCCTTACTTATTCAACTCTATTTTGTAATCAAATCATTTTCAGAGATGACTGGTAGGCACTATAAGTAAGCTATGGATGGTAGAAATTTATTAGTACAGAAATTATAACTTTAGAAACAAAAATGCCTAATCATTCTCAGTATAGAGACTGAATCATTAATTTTCCTGTGTTCATTGTTATGGTAACACAGTGATGAACTACAAAATACTGAGCAAAACCTTTGGTTGTTACCAAACAAAAAGCAAACAAGACAGATTCATAGTAGGTGTATATCACAAAGCACCTTAAAATGATTCCCCTGTTTTGATACTTTTTAAAACTTTATAAACTTTTATTATTCAGTTAAATCAACAGTCTTGCTAATTTAAAAATTGTTAGCCATTTGGATATTTACATCTCATGTGCAAAAATTACTAGCTTATCAATAATTAATATTATTTTATTCTGTAAGTGTTCATACAACATACAATAAAAACACAGGAAATTCCTTTAATTTAAAAGTGTTTATAAGTTATGTAATACGCTATAAAAGTATATGATTTCAAAAGTAACAACATTTTTTTAAGACTTAATGTAGAGATATCAATGGTAGAAGGAGAAAGAAAATTTAGTTTTCTACTTTTCATTATTTTTAATAGTCAAATAATTATAGGACAAGATTAACACTATAAATTTGTTGAATTCCTTCTATGGCCCTGAAGTTTTAATCCTCTGGCATGTAAAAATATTCCTATCATTCACCAACCACTGAGTGCCTTTTCACACATCAGAAATCATGCAAAACACTTTATACACTTGACAATTCAAGTATGATAACTACAAGTGCAATAACAACCACTATTGCCAGATTAGCAGACAGAGGTTCGATAATGTTAAATGAGTTTGCTAAAATGATAGTGACTAAATGGTTGACTCTAGATGATTGATTTTGACAGTCTTTTTTCTATAACAGAAAGACAAAGAATACTGCATATGTGTTTGTGACTTTTGTAGCTGTCCGATGGCTGCTAAAATAAATTTCTCTCCTTCAGATCTTGAGTAATTAGTATTTATATCTTACAGAATCCTAATGCAGTCTCCGGTTGGTGAGTCTGTAGGATGGGTGGTGAGGCTTCCTCTCTGTTGGCTCCCTTACTATCAGAAAGGCAGTTTTACTTTTAGAATCTAGAATCTTGGAATCTTCTCCCAAGTGAGCTGGAATGGCTTGGCACTTTCTGTTCTTCCAGGATGGTATTCAGGCAATATGAAAGGAAACTACTTTCCTGCAAGGCAACCCTAATATAGCTGCACTCTAGGGTTCCACTGTAGGACCCTGGCACAACTCCCTTTCTCATACACACACAGATAACGACTCTGTGGAGGGATCTCTGTTACGGAATTTATCAGGCCGCTATATTTACATATTCCAGTAATATTTATTATTCCAAAGCCACTTACTGTACAGAGGGTATTCAGAGGGGAAAAGGGAGAAACAGCGCGCAGGAGAGGTCCAAACTGAGTGGTCCTTCCTAACCAAGCCGCAGATCAAAAAAGGGCTTGACTCTTTCCTGTTCTGGGGCTCTTTCCAGTTGACCACGCCCTGCGGGGCTCCAGATCCTTGACATCATCAGAGTTTACATGGGTAGCTTCTGGTTTCCCGCTACAGGTCTCCCTCTCCATTACTGTCTTTATCAGTACATCATACCTATATCTTCATTACAGTTTAGATCTGTAGTACTTTAAGTTAGTTTTTCCAGATTGTTAATAATATGATTACTATTAAAATAACCAACACTTTCCTCTTCCAACAGTCTCAAGACTACTCCAACACTCTGACTTTGTGTACATCTCTACCTCCTCTGGTGCCTGGACTTAGATTGGAAATCATTAAGCACAACCCATATGGATAGTTTTACTACCCCTACAAGCTTCAAAAGAGATTTCATTTTATTTTTAATAATTTATTATATTTTAATTATATGTAGTGGCTTTGTGCACCTGAGTTCAGGTGTCCAAGCAAGACAGAGAAGGGTGACAGATCCCCTAGAGCTGTAGTTACAGATGGTCGAAAGTGACATATAGTACAGGAACTGAATTCAAGTCCTCTTCAACAAAAATTTTCTCCCCTAAACACTGAGCCAACTTTATAGACCCAGAATTTATTTACCTTTTAATGCAATCCTTGTCTTTCTGGATCTCTAATGAATTTTTTTTTAAATAAATGCTGTGGGACTATGCTTTTATACACTGTAAATATTGGTTTAATAAGAACACTGATTGGCCAGAAGCTAGACAGGAAGTAGAGGCAGGGAAACCACATTAGTAGAATTCTGGGGATTGAAAGAGCAGAGTGAGAGGTGTCAGAAGATGTAGAGGAAGGAAGATGAGAACGCTATTCTGAGAAAAGGTACCAAACTACATGGCAAAACATAAATTAGAAATATGGCTTAAAGTATAAGAGTTAGCAAGTAATAAGCCAAAGCCATAAGCTGAAGAGTTTATAATTAATACAAGCCTTTATGTGATTATTTGGAACTAAATAGCTGTGGGACTGGCCAGGCAGGACAGAGAAACTTCTGACTACAATAAATTATTCATTTATTTTTCAAGAGATTAGGGATACAAAAGACATACTAAACATAATAAAAGCAATATACAGCAAGCCAGTTGCCAATATCATATTAAATGGAGAGAAACTCAAAACAATTCCACCAAAATCAGAAACAAGACAAGGTTGTCCACTTTCCCCATAGGTATTCAATATACTACTTGAAATTCTAGCTAGAACAATAAGACAACTAAAGGAAATCAAGGAAAATCAAATTGGAAAGAAGTCAAAGTTTTATTATTCACAGATGTTTTGATAGTATACATAAGCAACCCCAAAAACTCCACCAGAAAACTGCTACAATTGATAAACACATTTAGTCAAGTTGGTAGATACAAAATTAACTTAAAAAAAAAAAAACAGCAGCCTTCCTATATACAAACAGTAAACTGGCTGAAAATCAACAACCTTTACAATAGCCTCAAATAATGTATGATATCTTGTAACTCATAACAAGAAAGTAGAAGACTTGTATGACACAAACGTTGCTGTGGAATGATCCTTTTATACACCATGAATATGTATTACTCTCATTGTTTAATAAAAAGCTGACAGAATGGTAGCTGGGCAAAAGGTTAGGCAAAAATGCCAAACCGAGATTTATGGGAAAAAGAAGGGTGAAGTAAGGGAGACGCCAGTGAGTCTCCCAGGAAGTAAGATGTGCTAGAGCCACAGCAGCATGGCAAAGCATAGATTAGTAAAAATGGGTTAATTGAAATATAAAATCCAGTTAGTAATAAGCCTAAGCTATCAACTGAGCATTTACAAATAATAAGTCTCAACATGGTAATTTAGAAAGAACTACTGGGTTGGAGAGCGGGTGTTGGGACAGAAAATATTTGTCTACAGAACTTTAAGTCTTTGTAGACAAAAACGGGAAGAAGATATCAGAAGACAGAAAGATCTCCCGATAAGAATTACAGCTTCAGCCAAGAAATGATGATTCCTGACTTTCTTCCCTGCGGCGTTCGCGAGGCAGAGGCAGAGGCAGGAGGATCTCTGTGAGTTGGGGGCTAGCTTGGTTTACAAGGCAAGTTCCAGGAAAACCAGCCAGGGCTAAAGAAAGAAACCCTGTATCGAAAAAACAAAGCGGGTGAAGAAAGAAAAAAGAATTACGGATCCCGTGGTAAATATGGCTTCCTCCTGCAGTGAATATGGCTTCCTTCTGTACTTAAATCTTTATGATGGATTACTTTATTTCCTGACACCCTGAATCAAATCCCCTTTTACAAGAATCTAACTAAGCTGGGGACTTAGCTAAGAAGATAGAGGCTTTTGCTTTTGCTCTCCATAGTGTGGATGTACAGTCCAGTCAGTGGCTCTTACATATGAAAGAAGAGAGAACTGTCTCACTGAACTGCCTCCCAAGTTTTTCATCAGCTGCAACTGACCAAACAGCGGGTGGTTGCTGTGACTGATAAACATTCATCTCTCAAGAAGGAAACAGCAAATGAAGAAAACAGCAAAGACAAGTGGCCAGAAAACTCCGAGCGAAAGAGCCCTCAGTAGAGCAAGCCCAAAATAAGACGAGGTGAAGCAAGCCCAGAAGACAAGAAATGATCCTCTCCACTTAACATGCACCGTGCGCAATGAAGATGTACACAGAGAGACAATCCCCAGGACTGAGGAAGGTGACTTCCCCGAGAGTTACATAGAGTGCATCATTAGAGGTGAGTTTTCTGAACCTATCTTGGAAGAGGATTTACTTTGTAAAGCCTTTGAAAACCTAGAGGAATCCGAAAGAGACCTTTATCACCACGTTCTTGAAGCAAGTTCCCTTCTTGAAAGTTCTTTGGAATTCGTGGCTAAGCAGTCAAAACAAGAGAAAAGTGAGCCAGAACAAGACCATCTTCTTCCACAGGATGTCGGAGAGAACTCAGCCCTTGAATGTCCCAAGTACACGACTAACAGGGAGCTTCCTGTTAGAAAAACATCAGAAGCTGATTCATCAGATTATCCTAGGAAGCTTGCGGGAATTACCGTGGAGAAGATAAAGGGTGGTGACGGTCATGGTATTTTATTAATGCTGGAGTGACCTCATACTGGGTGCACAAAGAAGCTGAGGGATAAAACTGCCCTGAGGAAGCACATGCTTGTTCATGGTCCCCGCAAGCATGTGTGTGCAGAGTGTGGGAAAGTTTTTGTCGAGAGTTGTAAACTAAAGCGGCATTTTCTGGTTCATAGTGGAGATAAGCCATTTCAGTGCACCTTCGAAAGATGTGGGAAGCGCTTCTCTCTGGACTTCAACTTGTGTACTCACATCCGCATCCACACTGGAGAGAAGCGCTTTGTGTGCCCCTTTGACAGTCGCGAGAAGAGCTTTGTTCAGTCAAATAACCTGAAAATTCACATCTTAACCCAAGCAAAGGCCGGGAAGAAATGCTGAAAACTAAGAGATTGGCCTCAGGCTGGGTAGTCTCTTAATAGATGAGTCAATAGGGATATGTGCATTGTGGGCTTTTATTGTATGTAAAGAGTAATTCCATGGCTAAGATAATTTTGCAACATAGAAGACATACTTTTATTTTTTGTTTCATTGTGCCATTTTAAGAACATTTTTATATTTATACAGTATAGTTTCAACAGAGAAGTCAATAATGAAGTCATTTCAAAAGCATAATCTTTACTATATGCGCTACATTATTGCATACTTTATAGAAAATCACTGATTTTTAATTAACGCAGTTTCTAATTGCCTAGCTTTTACCTTCAAAACTATACTCCGTGGTAGATGTGATAACTCTAAAGAATGGAAAACTTTGGCAGCAGTCAACAAATAAATGAGTACTTGCATTTTTTTTTAAAGAAAGATCTCCCATGCTCATGTTAATCTGTAGTATTAACATAGTAAAAGTGGCCATCTTACCAAAAACAATCTACACATTCAGTGCAATCCCTATTAAAATTCTAACACAATTTCTTACAGACCTTGAAAGAACAATATTCAACTTTATATGGAAAATTAAAAAGCTTGAATAGTTAAAACAATCCTGTACAATGAAATAACTGCCAGATATATCACCATTCCTGATTTCAAGCTCTACTACAAAACTGTAGTAATAAAATCCATATGACAGAGGCATAAAAACAGAGATGGATTGATTTCTTTCTTTGTTTAAGATTTATTTTCCAAATGATGTATATTTTTCTGGAGGTATGTGCACATGAACATGGATACACATGAGCGTGGGTGTCAACAGAGGTCTGGATCCAGAGTCACTTAACGGCTGTGAGTCAGTCATTAACACTGGTACTGAGACTCACTCTTGAGTTCTTAGAGACCTATTCCTACAACCTCTAGAAATTTATTTACAAGTCTATCCCATAACGTTCCCCTTTCACATTCAATCAGTCACCAATGCCTTTTCATAAGTTTAGTTTTGCAAATAGCTACCACTATTATCATTATAACAGTATTATATATTAATTATATTGTGTCACCTATTTTGTATGCTACTATATTAATAGTTTATATTTTCCCATTGATTTCATTAATTATGCTTGAATTCATCTTATAACAATATTTTTGTTTTTAAATATGGGCATATAATTTAACCCTGATAAATTTTTAGAATGTCCACTGCCTTGGCCATAAGCTTCTTGCTAATAAAACTGGTTCCAATCAGAATGTCTAGTCTTCATGACTCAACACAATGGCAAAACTAGTCCACACTGCTGGAAACTTTGTATTTGTGTGCTTTGTATTTCACATGTGTTTCTTGATTGTCCATTGTGTTGGAAGAAACAAATTGGGTTCTGGCTCAGTCTTACAATTTATTACCTCCACTGTGTGATCATTTTTTTTTGTTCTCAAAACAAAAAATATTCTTCAGATAATCCTGACACCTTAGTTCAGCATATCTTCTAAATTACTTTCTTGAATTCAAAATTTTGCCCAATCTTCAAGTCAATTTCAGAAAGCCTTTTAATGATGTCCCTAATATGATTTGCCTAGATTCTATTTAGTAATGTCCTTCCACAAATCAAATCATTTGTGTCTATTTTCCAGATAATCTCTTAAAACAAAAACTAGATTCTAACAACAAAACAAACTATCAAACATTAGAAAACAACATCTCAGGGTACCACCAAACCAAATGAAAAAAGGGTAAAAGCAGAAGAAATAGCAAGCATTTATAGATGCAAATAGATCGTTAGGTGCCTAAAAATTGACATCAGGAAAAGTGTGGATCTTTGAAACTATGAGCACTGCAAAAAAAAAGCCCAAGGGGGAGCAATTGTAACATAATCTTTAATTTGGCTTTTGTTTTTTATCTCTAAACCCCTGCTTGATTTAACAGTCCACATCTACTTTGCAAGGTAAATGCAGAAACCAGAGACATCTTGCCCAGGATGAAAGTGAGATCTTGAGAGGCTAATGGACTTGTCAATCATTACATTCTAGTAGGTAGCAAAGTGCTTACTCATGGCTTGGTTGTTTCTAGATTAATTTTAATAAAATCTAGATCTGGCTAACTTTTACTTTCTAAAACAACATTTACTACTAAGAAATAAGTTAAACATTATAGATGTTAGGCCTTGAATTGCATTTGTAAATGAAGGAATACTATTATTGCTTCTAACTGTTTAAGATTTGTGCTGTTCTCTTACCCATATAATAGTAATAGATAAACTACAGCTTCATATGTTTTTGTGTTGTTTAAAATGCTAGGGATTGATCCCAGGCCTTGCACAAATGAGGTAAGCTGTGTGCTACTGACCTAGGCCCTAGTTCTGTAAACAGCGATTTCAACCTTACAAAGAAGGAAACTTTTTCCTTAAATCAAAAAGCCTAAAACACTGAAACTTTCAATATTTAAATGCTGACATATCGAGCCAAGTACAAACTTCTTTGCTAATATCATTCAGATCATCCAATTAAGTTTATGAAATGGTACAAATAAAAATTGTATTCAAGTTACTCTCAGTTAAAGTGTAGTTTAGGAGATAGTTATAGCACAATAGAAAATCCATTTGCCACATGAAAAGTGTGTGTGTGTGTGTGTGTGTGTGTGTGTGCACGCGTGTTTATGACTAGGAAGCATAAATGCTTCGAAGATGTTTGCTTCATTGTGCTACAACCCTATGTTGAAAGCATTAATAACAGGTTTCCTTATATCAGTTAGTGGCTAAATACAACCTTTGTAGGAAATTCAGAATCCATTTAGCCAAGATTGGTTAAGAACTCTCATCTAGCACCAAAAACATGAAACCAACATGTAAATAAAAGATCAAAGGCTTCACACAGCTGGCCACAGTGGCTGCTCAGTTCACACCTGGCCTCATGGAGCAGTTAGCAAAACTGGGGTTAGTGGTTATGTTGAGTGTCAATGTCACCCGGAGAGCAGCAGAGTTCTGCAGAATAGAAAAGGGGAATGGAGGAGAGGCCAGCCAGAAAGAAGGCAAATTAAACATAGCAACAATGTGTTTGTCTAAGAGGCAAGAAGGATGGTTATAAAACTTGTTTGATCCTTAATAAGCAGAATTCTTCCATGGATCATAGCTATAAACTGTTTCTTCAGTTAATAGATAATTTAATTTTGTAATAAATAAAAACAAAAGAACATTATCAAGCAAAATTAAATAAGCCTTTACACCAAGCCTCAACCATACATGCCTTTTACACAGGCATGTAAAATTGGGTTGCTTGCTAGAGATCAAGAAAGAATCATGTCTTGCCTTTATAAAAATTACCTTATATATTAACTCTTTATTCATGGAATCATTTGAAAGAACATGATGATATATGAATTGAATTCTTGTAGAATGAGCATTATGCACGGCAATGCTTTGTGTATCACATAGCTTGAAAAATAGATTATTCATCCACTGCACTCTTTTTGTATGCTCCTTAAAGCCTGTCCACAATACATCTGGTGTTTGTTCTCCTAGGCTGAAAATAACTGGTGGACCACCAGTAATTTAAATTGTAGCCTGTTCCAAGGATCTTTGACATGTGGTCCCTTTGGAAGAACTAATACAAAAATAAAGAGAGAGGAAAAAAAAACTGGCTTTAACCCTGGAAATAAGGTTACTATGGACTAACAGAAGGTTACAATTAACTAATATCAAGACGTTTAACCTGCAAATTTTTCTCTCAAATTCACTCTAATCTCATTTGTAAGCCATTTTATGCAGTTACAAAGAATGAAATAGTTCCAGTGTTTACTTTTAAGCTTGATTCTTTTCTCTAGGAAGAAAATTAAGAAAGAAATGTCACATTAAGTTAATAGTTACCAGTCTACCAAAGAATACACAGTGAATTTGTCTAGTGCTTAAGCTACACAGATAGATAGTAAAGAAAAACAAATAGCAAGTGACTTTTTCTGAAGGTCCATATTAAAAAGAAATAAAGCTTTTCATTGTGAAGTCTTCCCTTCTCATTCTTCATTATTGCAGCTTCCCAGTAAAAGAAAGAAAGAAAGAAAAAAAGCAGAGATAAGCTGGAGTCCTAGATGAAGGGTGATCAGTCATAGTTTAACCAAAAGAGTTTTTCATGGGTGAGAAACTAAGTCTGAGAGCTCTCTTTTGACTTATTTGGTGTGCAGAACTAGCAATTGCTCAATATGAACTAAAGAATTCCTTGTCTGACTCAAGTCCAGAACATTTTATTTTAACAATACCATGGTGTCTCTCATAAACTAATTATTCTGCATCTCTCTGTGTAATGATAAAAACTGGGCTTATTCACTAGAGGTTAAAACAATAGCACATAAGATGTGGTGACCATTCTGTTACATATGAAAAGGTACCATTTTAAATACTTTTGACAAGGAAATATTCTACTGAAACAGAGTAGAGGTTCTTTGTGGTTATTTTTGAGGGTATTTTCTGTGTTCTGATTGCTTCTGCTGCTCTTCTGTTGCAGTACTAGGGACTGACCTAGAGTCCCAAACACGTTAGAGAAATAAGTGTTCTTAATCTGAGCTACATTCCCAGCCTAAGGAAGTATCATGCCAGCGCTAAAAAACAGCACGTGTAGTATTGAGCAATTCTCTATCATTTAAAGAAACTTATTCAATTTCTGCTGTTCTACAATGCTATGTGCCAAGTTGAACCAAGTCCGTAAGCTAGATAAAATAGGAAGGAACAACTTGTTAGAGGATCCTGTGAGTTAAAGTACTGTCAATCCAAATGGGAAAAGATCAGCAGAAATCAGTGTCACATTCACTTATATTCATACTTATGTTTGTGAAAATGCTATGGAACCTCATACTAAACAATGAAAAATTAAATTATAACTGAACCTGACCTACAGAACTGATTTTATATCAGGAAGGATCTATTTATAACATAATAAAGATCAATGTTCAAAAATCTTTAAAATGGAAACTTACTGTGAAGCATGCTTGTTTCAGTTCTTCTGTACTATATAACCCTCATTATCCTGTGTCGGATGGAGCATTCCTTAATGCCATTTAAGTCTATTTTTTCTTTGCTCTTAACCAAACCATTTACCTTTAGAAGAGTCTATTTCTCATGTACTTCTTCCATGTAAATGTTAAATACTGAAAGTATTACACTCAAATTCTCTAGAATAGTTTTTTTTTATTAAGTAAAAGTAAATGAAACTTTTGTCTTGTAATCATAAATTTTTTCAAAATGTTGAGAAAACATCACTACAGGAGAGTAGATCTTGACAACTACCGGAAGTCAGGAAATAAATATAGTTAAAAACAGTATGAAACACCCTTTATGTATATAAAGAGTTTAAACTCCACAGAAGATTGAGGCTACTTTGGTTTTGAGAAAGCACTGTAAGAATATGCAAAGCTAGATCAAGTTTTATCCTCAAGGTCTAAAGAGAAATACTATGAGACAATGCTTTTGAACACTAAAAATATTTGTCACTGTAAACATTGGTTTAATAAAGTGCTGATGGGTCAAGTAGCTAGACAGGAAGTAGAGGCAGGGCAATCAGACTAGGAGAATTCTGGGAAGCCTGAGAGGAGAGTGAAGGATGACAGTGAGACTAAGATGAACTGGGATGAGAATAATGCTCTGAGGAAATGCACCAAGCCATATGGCTAAACTGGATAAAAATCATGGGTAAGTTTAAGAGTAAAAGTTAGCAAGTAATAAGCCTGAGTCATAGACCAAACAGCTTGTAATTAAGAGAAGACTTTGTCTACTTATTTGAGACTGCTGGTCCAGACCTAGGGACTAAGCCCAGCCAGGCCAGAAACTTCCAACTACAGAGAAGTTTCTTAAGACTTGATACAGCCACCGTAAAACCAGAGAGAATATTGACGTGACTCATTTCAACTTTCTGAAATTCTACTCTCATCTCAGAGCTGTGGAAACAATAAAGCTCTCCTAGAACTGTTGAGGTGAAAGATAAATGATGTCTTTAAAATATCTGTTGTATCAAAGGAAGTTAACCAATGATAGCTAACATAATTACATAATAACATAATTATTACTATGATTGGAGGACATAGGCTCAGTTTAGCAGAGGAGAAACTCCTAAAAGAGACAAGGAAGAAGAGTAGGTATTACATTCTGCCAGATTTGGCTCTATTAAGCACTGAATTGGCATAAAGAAACCCTTCCCAAATGCAAGATTTATGTACCTATATATAAATTTAGCTTTACATATAGTAGACAGCGTAAAATAGATTTGCTTGTTCTTTGGGGATTTTAGGTTATGTATATGTACATAACAAAAGTGGAACTGCTGAGACCCAATAAGAACAGGAAGAGATGTGAAAATGTAAGGAAACTTGGTGATTTTTTTAATGTGTGTGTGTGTGCGCGCGCATGCGTGCATGTGTGCGTGTATGGTGGATGGACATGTGTATATGTGTGTGTGAATGCCAGATGTCAATTTCAGGTGTCTCTTGTAGTGGGATTATGCTGGTAATGTAAATACTTGTCTCGCCTATGGGTTTAATAAAAAGCTGATTGGACAAAGGCAAACAGGAAGTGTGGGCGGGGCTACCAGGCTAAGAAAACTCAGGAACATCTCAGAGCAGACACAGACACCAGACACAGAAGCCAGAGTCACAGGAGCTGCCAGGAGATGCAGAGGAAATGCTGCTCTGAGAAAAGGTACAAGATGTGTTAGACTGAGAGCAAGCATTAACAAATTATATGCCTGGGCCCTAGGTTGATCAGTAGAAAAACAATACAAGCACCTGTGTGATTCTGTGGGACTGTGGGTCCCAACCTTGAGGATAAGCTGAATAGGCCTGCCAGAACCATTTACAACAGTCTCTCATTGCTCACTACCTTATTAATATATATGTATGTAAATTCTTTTTCCTTTTATTGCATTTATTTATTTTACATACTACATTTTCTCTTCCCTCTACTCCTCCCATTCCTTTTCCCCCACTGCTCCCCTGCATACACTTCCTCTCTCCTTTTCTGTACAGAAAGGAGCAGTCCTCCCATGCTTATCAACAAAACATGGCTTATCAAGTTGCTGCAAGACTAAGCTCCTCCCCTTGTATCAAGGCTGGGCAAGGCAATTCAGTATGAGGAATGGGATTCCAGGAGCCAGCCAAAGTGATAGGGACAACCCTTGCTTCCATTGTTAGGAGTCCCACCAAGCTGCACAACTGTCACATATATGCCAAGGTCTATGTTGGTCACATACGGGCTCCCTGGTTGTTGGTTCCATCACTGTGAGTTTCTATGAGAGAGGTTAATATAACATAATTCTTTGGGAATTTAACATCATGTACCCCAATTTCACTTCTCTCCTAGGCCCTCCATATCATCCCTTACCCCTGCAAATGCCCCTCCCCCAAAAAATTAATTAAAAATAAACAAAAAGCCCACCTCACTCTTCCATCTTTCCCATCTTTCTAACACATATCATATGTTAGTGACACCAGAGTCCTGGTGTGTTACACAGTACACTCCTTTGTCCAAGTTTTATGAGCAAATATTCATTGCAATGAGTCATTTGGGTCTAGTACATGGCCTCTGGCCTCTGGCCTATCATCATCACTGGACTCTCACTGAACCTCCTTTCAGATATCCTGTTGTTGCCCCAAGTCAGGGAGATACTGTTACTCTGCAGGACCAGTACCTTCACTCACTTCAATGGGCATAGATGGGGGTAGATGTTAGGGTAGGCAAACCTAAGGCCAAGACATGGGTCTGGGACACTGGGACCAACCCCCTAGTCAAAGTGCAGGATCACCTCTTGTACTCTCCTAGGTACATGCCAGTAGAACAAGCTCTGTCATCCCCATGGTGAGGGATGGGGCCATCTCTCCTGAATCTAAAGGGGCAGCTCTCCCATGAGGGCAGAGCCAGCTATCCCAGGGCCAATGAAGAGTGGAGATGACTTAGCAGGAACCTCAGATTTTAAGATACATGGTTTCAATGTTCCCCTGTGAAAATAAACAGACCCCAGCTGCAGTGGGACCACATAACTAGACATGGCCGTTCTCAGCAGCTTGGGCTCATGTATCACCATGGCCCTGGTAGCAGCACAGAGTACCCAGATCAATATGGCCTCAGGACACAAACAAGGTCTTAGGTGGCTGACAGGACCTCAGGCATTCCCACAGCTTCAGTGGTCACTGAAACCATGGGCATCAACTCAGACCCTGCCTGATATAGAACCATAGACACAGGCATGGCCCTTTGCAGCAGCCCAGGCCTAGACAACACTATGGCTCCAGGTAGCAGCACAGGCTACTCAGATTGGCATGGTCACAGTGGCAGCATGGCCTTCAGATACTAACATGGCCCCAAGTGACCCCTGCATCAGGAGACTCAGACTACCTTATTTTTAATTAGAGTTTCTCTCTAGACCAAGAGCTCTATGGTTGGGTAGACTAGTTTGCTAATCTCATCTAATTATGTACCTGTTTCCCACAACCCAAAGCAATGGGAATATAAATTCATGTGACTCTACTCAATTCATTTTATGTAGTCTTATTGTGGTTTGCTTTTGCTGTATTAAACACTGACCAAACTCAACTTGGTCAGGAGAGGCATTATTTCTGCTCAAAGTTTACAATGTATCATTGAGGGAAACCAGGGAAGAACTCTGGGGAGAACCTGAAAGTGTGATTGGAAGCAGAGAACATGGAGGAATGTATAAATATACATTCATATATAGTACAAGTCTACCTTCCAGGAATGCCACTACCCAGAATGGGCTGTGCTCTTCTAGATGAATTAGCAATCAAGAAAATGCCTCCAGAGACATGCCCACAGACTATGGATTCTGATGGACAGAGCTACTCTTGTGATATACTTAGCCAGGTGCGTTAAGTTAACGAATGAAGCTAATTGTTACAGGTCTGAGAATCTGAGCTCATATCCTCATGCATGTATGATAAGGCACTTGCCATTTGACCTTTATTCCCAACCTCTGAAAGTCTATTTTTAAGAATGGACCAAGCACCTAAGAGAGAGCATAGCAACTGAAGCCCTGGCTCTCACACCTGACAACCTAAACTCAATATGCACGACCCAGCGCAGGTAGGGGAGAAAACTGATCCATGCAGCTTTTTCTCTGACCTCCCAAATGTGTAGACACACACGCACACACAAATACAGTAGATAAAATTTTTAAATAATTTAAAATATATATTTTTCTATGTATGTATGTATATACACACACATACAGAGAGAGATACATCCAAATTTATGATCATAGTTTTCTTTCTAAATGTTGATGATACTATTTAGTATAGTGAAATTAACAACATGCAAGAAAAAAAATTCTTTAAGATTCTGCATTGAGTGAAAACTGAAAGTCTGGCAGAATGCAATGATAACAAAAGCTTGTGATGATCCACAGAGTAGAATTTCAGCCATTAGTCTGCTTTCTGTAGTAAGAGGCAATGCACTCCTCAGTCATTAACTGTTACCTGTGTCAGTGTGTCCCATTTCCCATCATTTTTGTTTTAACTAGTTATGTTTTGGAATCCTTATTTCAAAGATAGCTTGCTGTCATCCCTGCTCCTTAAGATCCACTGAACTCCATCTTCTCTGACTGGAACAGACGGGGCTTGGCAGTCTTCCAGCTGCCACAGTTGACTCACATGCACTTCTCATTGACACAGAGACAATTCTCTTGTTGCAGAACTCAGATTGGAATTATCTTTCCAGGATTTTTTTTTTTCATAGTGAACTACATTCTGTTTATGTGGTTCATATACAAGTGCTCCAGTTTCTTTATTAAACACACACACACACATCATTTGGAACTTTAAAAAAATAAACAATACAATTACTCCCTCCAAGTAATTTATAAAAAAATAA
This sequence comes from Sigmodon hispidus, assembly GCA_004025045.1. Taxonomy (NCBI): domain Eukaryota; kingdom Metazoa; phylum Chordata; class Mammalia; order Rodentia; family Cricetidae; genus Sigmodon; species Sigmodon hispidus. Next base: position 235,345 of record PVIH01000806.1, read on the forward strand.
TATTTCAGTAACAGATTTTGTGATAACATGGTATGAAGTAAATAATAGAATTGTCGTCAACAAATTCTGGTTTAGTTATCTCTGAAATGACTCTGATTATAGCTATCATGACTATTGTAGCTTCAGAGACCTCCTGTGCACAAAGATCTCTATCCACTTCAATGGACTGTTAGTTTCCAGTAAGCATCATGGCACTTACATGATGTGCTGTACCTGGATTTTCTAGACTAATGAAATTTTATTCAATTTCTGTTTAATATTCAAGCTAATTGCTGGCTTCTCATTTTGATTTTTGAAGATACCTACATTATATATAGTATATCAACTTATAGAATCATTAAATATTGTATAAGGTTACAGTTGCAATAATATGTGAATATCTTTGTATTGATATAATTCTAGTTTATGCTAAGATTCTTTAAATGAAGGAAAATAAATATTATATAAAAAATAAACCTAAGTTAAATTTTTACTTCCCTTACTGGCATCAATGTAGCAATTATATTTCATAGGGGATCTTTACTGTTCAAGCACATGTTTAGGAAAACTAAAAATTATATCCCAAGTACACACTTTCCATTTTTACTTTACAGAGACCAAAGCTGAAACAAAGACCAAATTTAGAGAAAGAGGAAAAATTTTATAAATACTAAATTCATCTTATTCCTGTAGGGGCTTAAGCTTAAGCTTGTTCTTGGAACAACTTTTTTTTTTTTTTTTTTTTAATCAAATTTCTACTTTAGTGTGATGCTCAGAACTCTCTTCTCATATTCAGGTCACTCCAAAGTATAAGTCCTTCCCCACATGTTGGAGACTGCAGTCATATCATGGTTTTCACAAAATCTATTGTCTATGATAAAGTTATTGTTTTACCATTAAATAGCTGAGCAAGGGCTTTGCTGCAGGTATTGAGCAATGTGGAATCCTAAGATTAGGGAGAGGGAAACTGCCTTCCTGAAATTGAAGGAACGCTATTTCATAATGAAACGGTTTTCAGCAAAGAATTCTAAGATACTAAGATAAGATACTAAAGAATTTATGGAGGACATGAGGGAATGGTGGCTACCATGTGTACCTGAGCACATAGGTGGATGTATCTTTCTGCAAACTTTCAGGAATAGAGTTGATGTCTCTAAGAGAGTTGGAGATGGACAGAAAACTGGGTGCAAGAGAAAATTGTTAACTCAAGTCCTATTGTCAGCCATGGTGATCCAAGCCTATAAAAATAGTTCTTTGGGAAGCAGAGGCAGGTAGAGTGTATTGCCAAAGCCTTCTTGGCCTACAAAGCTAATTAAGAGAATCTGAGAAAGCAAACGAGACATTGTATCAAAAAAAAAAAATAATAACAACAGGTGGTTAAAAGGAGAGCTCAGGTTTCCAGTACCTGCCTAGTATGCTCAAGGCCTTACGTTTGCTTTCCAGTACATTAGCTACAAAAAATTCAAATCTCATTTTGTAAAAGTTTGTATAAATTATCAGGTTAAAGTATTAATATTTTAAAATTGAAAGATATTTCATGCACATACTTGTTTGTTTGTGGGCTCTTTTCTCTTTGGAGGCCTTCCACCTAGCTCCCAAATAAATCACATATAGAGACTTAGGGTTAGGGTTAGGGTTAGGTTATAAATACTCAGCATTAACTTGGCTTGTTTCCTGCCAGCTTTTTTTAACTTATCCAATCCACCTTTTGCCTCTGGGATTTTCCATTTTCTTCTTTCACACTTACTGGCTGTGTAGCTGGGTAGCTGGCCCCTTGTGTGCTCCTCCTCCTTCTCTCCTTCTTCTCCTCCAATATTTCTCCCATTTATTCTCTCTGCCAGCCCTGCCTATCTTTTCTCCTGTCTTGCTATTGGCCACTCATCTCTTCATTAGACCACCAGGTGTTATAGACAGGCACAGCAGCACAGCTTCACCAAGTTAAACAAATGTAACATAAGCAAAAGTAACACACCTTACAATAATATTCTCCAACACGTGCTTGTTCTAGTTTTTAGCAATCCCTTACTCAAAAGGGAACTGACGAGATTTCTAGTGGTCAGTCTGAACTGAGTGTCTTCAGGCGTTGGTACCTTACTGAGGAATGATGAGGACAAAGGAGAAGACAGCATTTGGCAAGCAAGAGGACCTGAGTTTAATCTCCAAGATTCACATGGGAGAAGAAGAAAACCACTTCCAAAGTTGTTCTCTGACCTCTACCTATGTGTTATAGCATATGCACATACAAAAATAAGTAATTGTAATTTTTAAAATGAAATAAAAGCGAGCACAGTGGTACATGCCTTTGATACCAGGAGGCAGAGGTTGGTGGAGTATGAGCCCAACATGATCTACAGAGATAGTTCCAGAGCAGCCAGGGCTACACAGAGAAATCTCATCTCAATAAACCAAAACCAAAAGGAAATCAGAAGAAGGAGGAGGAGGAAGAGAAGGAGGAAAGGAAAGAAAGAAGGAAAAGGAAAAGAAATGAAAGTGCCCAGAGATTGAAATTTTACCAGTGTAACAATTTTCAAAACAGTTATCTTACAGGTTGGATATTTTGTTAAGAAATGCAGTAGGTCATATAAGTAAAAGATTATTCAAGGATGCCAATTATTGTGTGTGGCTTCCTTTTATGCAGTTCAACAGAGGGAGAAGGTTGGCTACTGAAGAGCATAACCTAGATGGTTCTCAGTTTTGATTGACAGGCTTACTTATTCCTATGATGCATTTGACTTTAATCATATGTGTGCTCAATTGTGAATAGGTATAAGTCGATAAACAAGGGGTTTTTTTTCCCCTAAAAGTTCATTTAGAGGACATAGTTTTTCTTACTGTATATACATTAAAAAGCAGTGTAGGCAAGATAGGTCCTGTAATCGCTTTTGTGGACATAATTGGAAAGTCCTTGACTAGAGACTGTTGCAGAAAGGGGAGGGCTGGGGGGGGCATTCAAGAGAAAGTTTCTCTGTGTACACCTGGCTGTACTGAAACTCACTCTATACATCATGCTGGGATCAAACTCAGAGATCTGCCTGCCACTGCCTCCTGAGTGCCACCCCGCTAGCGAAAAGGGGAGTTTTAGAGAAGAGAAACATGGTTCATTGTTTGGAGTAGGGTTCTAGGTTACCCATGGGTTTCAGGGTGTATTATTAGAAAATGGGTATGCCTGTTGTTCAAGCCCATGATAGTCTTAAGTTACTAAAATAATCTTTGTGCATGTCTGTCTCAAAATTATTCAAAATATACAGTAGAACCTCAATCACTGTGAAGGAGAGGATCTGTTCCTATTAGATAGTAAAGATAGCCAGACAGTTGGAATCTGCCACTCCAAATATGAGTTTCCTTACGGGCATGACACTCAGGAAATTCCTTTACTACTCCCTTCCCATTATAATTATATACAATTATTATTACTTAATAATAATTATTATTAAAATTATTATAGAATTTTAGTAATAATTATAATTTTTTTAAAGAGCTTAATGGCCAGTAGCTAGGCAGAAGAAAAAATTGGTGGGGCTGGCTGGCAGAGAGGGTAAATGGGAAAAGAAATCTACCCTCCAGAGAGAAGAAGAGAGAGAAATGGAGGAGAGAAGGAGGAAGAGGCCTGGTACACAAAGCCAGGCAGCTGCCAGCCAGCACACAGGAGAAGCAGAGAAACTAAAACATACAGAAGGAAAGAAAGTGCGAGGTGTCAGAAGCCCTGCATGTGGAGTTACAGACAATCATGAGCTGCCATGTGGGTGCTAGAAACCGACCCCAGGCTTTGTGAGCCTCTTCACCTCGGAGCCTATGGATTCCTCAGAATCACTGCTGACCTTTCTGCTCCAGCTATCCAGAACAATTGTCCCAGGAACAAGATCTCACTTCTGTGGTACCAATCTCTTGGTAATCGTGGCTGACACTTCAACCCCACCTGACCAGAATGATAGACAGAATCTTCACTAAAATTAGTAAAGAGCCCGATGAAATGCCACAAGCCAAGCCTCCGTCTTTGGCACAGCTCTCAACATTCTTATTTATTTATTATTCATTCATTCATCCATTCATTCATTTTACATCTGGGCTGCAGTTTCCCTCCCTCCTCGACTCCCAGGCCCTCTCTCCCACCCCACCCTCCACGTTTCCATCCCTAATCCACTCCTCCTCTGTTTATGATTTCTGTTTAGTAAAGAGTAGTTCTACCACCAGCATCCTCAATGTGGCATATCAAGTTGCAGAAGGACTAAACACCTCCATGTATTAAGGCTATAGATTCCTGGGAAATTCCCTTGCACCACGTTTCTACCAGCAAGTGCCTCTTCAAATATTATAAAATATCTTAGTGTAACTTGAACCAAGCAAGTGAAAGACCTGAATGACAAGAACTTCATGTCTTTGAAGAAAGAAATTGAAGAAGATATTAGAAAATGTAAAGATTTCCTATGCTCATGGTTCGGTAGGAACATTCTTATCTTCCCAGCTCCCACAGAACATCCCAAGGAGCTCTCAACATTTCACAGTTTTTATAGCTCCAAGATTCAAATCCCTCCACAATCTGCCCCCAAACATGCTCATATCTATCACAGCAATACCCCTTTGTGTTGGTACCAATTTTCCCAATTTAGGGTTTCCCTTTCTGTGGTGAAATACCACAACAAAAAGCAAGTTGGAAAGGAAAGAGTTTATTTGGCTTACACTTCCAGATCACTGTTCATCATCAAAGGAAGTCAGGACAGGAACTCAACTGGGCAAGAACCTATATACAGGAGCTGTTGCAGAGGCCGGGAAAAAATGTTGCTTACTGGCTTGTCCCTCATGGCTTGTTCAACCTGCTTTCTTATAAAACCCAGGGCCATCTGTCCAGGAACAGCACAATCTGCAGTGGGCTGGGCCATCTCTCATTGATCACTAATTAGAAATAGCCAGCAGGCTAGCAAAGAGCCCTATCTTAAGGAGACATCTCAACTAAAGTTTTCTCCTCGTAAATGACTTTAGTTTGTGTTGAGTTAACATAAAACTATCTAGCCAAAAAATCAATAAACACTCAAAGTTCTTTCTAGACCTGTGTGGGATAGAGACATATACAACAGAATTTATATGTATGTTTATATGAAAACTGCATATGAATGTATTGAATAATTATATATGTTCATGTCACAATTAAATATTTTTGCATATATACTACAATTTTTTTCTTTTTTTGATATGTTTTTACTTAAGCTTTTTTTTACATAGCATCCATAGTTTTCCTTCCCTCCCCTACTCTCATTCATTGCCCAGCTTCTCCCACCCCACCCTAACATCTGCTCCTCCGAAAGCAAGGAGCTGACTCCTCAGGGTAGTCCAGACTATCAAAGCGAGGTAGGACCCAGTTCCTACCCCCTGTATTAAGACTGAGCAAGGTGTCCCTCCACAGGGAATGGGTTTCAGAAAGCTACTTCATGCAATAGGGAAAAATCTTGGTCCCACTGCCAGAGGCCCCACTAACTGCTCAAGCCATCAAGACATGAATATGAAATGTCATCCATATTCAGAGGGCGTAGTTCAGTCCTATGCAGGTTCCCCAGCTGTCAATCCAGAGTCAATGAGCTCCTAGTAAGTAGCTCAGGTAAACTACTCAGTGGGTTTCTTTATCATGATCTTAACTCCTTTGGTCATATAATCCTTCTCCTTCTCTTTAACTGAACTTTAGGAGCTCAGCCCAGTGCTTAGCTGTGGATCTCTGTATCTGCTTCCATCAGTTACTGGATGAAGCTTCTATAATAACAATTACAATGGTCATTGATTTGATTACAGGGGAATGCCAGTTCAGGCACATATGGATGGAGTCTTAGTTGGGGTCATTCTTGTGGATTCCTGAGAGTTTCCCTAGTACTTGGCTTTACTCTAGCCTCAACATAGATAGCTTCCTCTGTCAAGATATCAAGTTAGTTTTCCTTCTCCATCTTTCCTCCAACTCAGCCATTCTGTTCCTTCATTTCTCTTTCTAGCTCCCTTTACCTCCCCCACATGCTCTTAATTTACTAAGAAATCTAATCTATTTTCTCTTCCTAGGGGTCTCTCTTAGGTTCCTCCTTGTTATCTAGCTTCTCCAGGGTTGTAGATTGCAGCCTGGTTATCCTTTGCTTTATGGCTAATATTCACTTATGAGTGAACACATGCCATATTTGTCTTTCTGGGTCTGTGTTAACTTACTCTGGATGATTTTTTTCTAGTTCCATCCATTTGCCTACAAATTTTAAGATACCTATTTTTTTTATACTGCTGTATAATGGATTGTGTAAATGTAACATATATTTTTCTCTGTTTTTTAGTTAAAGGACATCTAGGCTGTTTCCAGGTTCTGACTATTACAAATAATTCTACTATGAACATAGTTGAGCCAATGTCCTTGGGGTTAGAATATGCATATTTTGAGTATATGCCCAAGAGTGGTATTGCTGGATCATGAGGGATATTGATTCCCAGTTTTCTAAGAAACAGACATACTAATTTCCAAAGTGGCTGTGCAAGTTTACATTTCCACCAGCAATGCAGGAGTGTTCCCTTTGTTCCACATCTCCAGCATAGCCTGTCATCTGTGTTTTTGATCTTAGCCATTCTGACAGTTGCAAAATGGTATCTCAGAGTTGTTTGATTTGCATTTCCCTGATGGATAAGGATGTTGAGCAGTTCTTTAATTGTCTTTCAGCCATTTGAGATTTTTCTGTTGAGTATTCTCTATTTCTACTCCATTTTTAAATTGGATTATTTAGTTTCTTGAGTTTTATATGTATTTTAGAGATCTGTCTTTTGTAAGATGTAGGGTTAGTGAAGATCTTTTCCTATTCTGTAAGCTGTTGTTTTGTCTTATTGACTGTGTTCTTTGTTTTCCAGAATCTTCTCAGTTTCAGAAGGTCCCATTATTAATTGTCTTTGCTACTGGTGTTATATTTAGGAGAGCCACCAGAGAGAGTCACCACAGACACTATGAGGAGACAGCAGCAGACACCAAGGAAAGAAGCTGAAATGCTGCTATGAGAAAAGGTACCGACAAACGCAGCTGAACAAGATGGGTTAGTTCAGATGAAGGAGTTAGCAACTCATATACCTGAGCACTAGGTCAATCAGTGTAAAAATAATATAAGCCTGTGTATGATTATTTGAGGCAAAGCAGGGCCAAGAGTGAGACTAAATCTCTGGTCTGAGCCAGAAAGTCCAAGCCAGAAACTATTTGCATATATACTGTGGGCTTTTTTTCTAACAGTGGAGAAATGAGATTCAAAGCTATTCAGAAATTTGAATTCTTTTGTAAATTAAGACTTTTTAAAAATTGATTATTTTTAAACTGTAGTTAATACATGTTTCTCTGAGTTTATCATCTTCACCATTCACATTATTTTGCCATATTGACTGAATTTAGATGTATGAAAGTTAAGTAACTGGCAGCTCTCTCTACTATCTGGATATTGTAGTGAGCTGAATGAAAATAATCCAGAGATGTCAATTGTCTGCTTTCTTTTTTAACAAAAGGGTTTTTGTTTCTTGAGGGGGTGGGAGTGATGAGAAAGCATCTCCCTATATAGCTCTGGCTATCCTGAAACTGTCGACCGGGCTGACTAGGAATTCACAGAAATTGGCTTGCCTTTGCCTTCCAAGTGCTATTCTAAAGGCATCATCATACACTGATTTAATAACTAGAATGGATCTAGCAGAGAATTTGAGCATTGGTGACTTATCCTTTTAATATTTCAATGTCTGGGACTAGAGAGATGGCTCAGAGGTTAAGAACACTTATTGCTGTTATAGAGGACCCAGGTTCACTTCCCAGCACCCATATCATGTAGCTTATAAGAGTCTGTTACTCTATGTCACAAGAATTCAGTCTCTGGCTTCCAAGAACAATTGCACATACACACTTCTATGTAATTAAAAATAATTTTTAAAATTTTAAGCAAATGGGTCAAACAATCAACCTGATGATGCAATTTTGATATCTGACAAAATAGACTTTACACCAAAACTAATCAGAAGAGATAGGGAAGGACACTACTATTGTTTTATAAAACCGCAGTCGTAGAAAAAAATTGATTTGTGATTGTAAATTAAAACTTTCAGAAAAAGCAACTTCAAACTCTCTCTTTAAACATTTCTTAATTTCTCTAAACTGGCATTAGTCTGTATATACTGCCTCAATTAGCTTTCTTTTTTGATTTAATAATAAAACTAAACTAACATATATGTCTTTATATCACATGTAGACATATATTGGAAAAAAACCCATTTAAATGTGTACTTATGTAAACAGAAGGCTCTGATTTTGCTTTTATTTTTATGAGAAGCAGTTGTGTGAGCAAGGTTTCTGTGTCAATTTTAAAACAGTAACTGGATGTCTTTCTAAGAACCAAGGTTTTGAGCCTAAAGTCGGATCTTGTTTCTACACTATCTGAGATATTGTGACAATTTTGTCAGTTACATCACAATGACACTGCTATGATTCTGGAGGGCTTATAGTAATTCCTAAATGCAAGCCCTCAGGTCCCAGCAGGTAGGTAAGACACTGTCACCACACTTCCTGTGGTCACATGCGGAGATCCGATGGAGAGCCTGTCTAGATTGATTGTCCTCCTAGCTCAGTAGTCTTCCTTATCCCTAACCCTGGCTGACTGCTGCCTCCTTCTCTGAACTGCACACTTAGTGAAACATTGACATTTCCCACACTCCATAACATTGACTGGAACTGTAAGTTCCAAGGTTTTTTCCCAGTAAAGGAGATAGTGAGGGTCCCTGGAGGTATCCTATACACAGAGATTCTCTCATAGATGAGACTTCTGTGACTTCCACACTCAGCTAACCATTTTCTCCCAAGTTTAAATCCATTATACAGATATGGTACCATTTTAAAATACCCTGTATGCTACTTCTCTATTAGGGGGTTGTTCTTTTGTTTTGTTTTGTTTTGTTTTAAGGATGTATGGCTTTTCTTCTTCTTCTTCTTCTTCTTCTTCTTCTTCTTCTTCTTCTTCTTCTTCTTCATCTTCTTCTGCTTCTCCTTCTTTTTTTTGTTGCTGTTTTATTTGTTTGTTTAGAGCTGCATCCATTAGATAACTTAAACTGGCCTGGAACTCAGCGAGACCTTTTTGCTTCAGTCTTCATATTACTGAGATGGGATTACAGACAGCAGGCAAGACTTATGGCTCCTTATATCCACCCTTCCTTTCTGGTCTGAGAACAGGAGATAAAAGTAAACAGTGATATTCCCAATGGACATGTTACATTCTCTCCTCATAAACAGTATCTCATACTGTAGTTGTTGTTTTTCACTCTTGGGGACAACCACCCAGCTCTAAATAAATACACAGAGACTTATTCTTACTTATGGATGTCTGGCCTTAGCTTGACTTGTTTCTAGCCAGCTTTTCTAACTTAAATTATCCTGTTTCTCTTTAATTATATTTTTCCTCTGAGCTTTTTACCTTTCTTTGTTCTGCATAACTTTGTTTCCTCCTTACTCCATGGCTGGCTGTGTGGCTAGCCCCTGGTAACCTCATCTTCTTTTCTTTCTCCCTAAATTTCTCTTTGTATTTATTCTCTCTGCATCTAGCCCTGCCTATTTCTCTCTCATACCTATCTGTTGGTCCTTCCACTGTTTATTAGACCACTCAGGTGTTTTAAGCAAGCAAAGTAATGCAGTTTCACAGAGTTAAACAAATAAAACAAAAAACAATGGAACATATCTTTGCATCATTAAGTAAATATGGCATAAAGGAATGTGACACATCGTTAACTAATATCCCACAAAATGTTAGAGTGAAATGTAGACTTTTGTTAGCTCACTTAATTTCACTCTCTGTTCAATATTTTCTCACAGCTCAGCATAGTAAAAGTAATTCTCCTAATCAAATTTATCCTAGCCTCAATGAGATCTGCATGGCCCTAGCTGTTACCATGGAGCAGTGGAGGAGTGGTTGGTTGATAATAGGAAAGTCATGCAGTTCTATCTACAGTGACTGATTGTGAATACTTACTGCAGAAGCAACATCAACAGAAAAAAGTGACTACTATAGAGAGGGCTACTGCCTGTGAGACACCCCAAACTCTACACTATGGTAACAAAACTCACCTTGTTCTAGTGAGACTTAAATACTGCAGACGTGATAGAAATCATCATCCTGCTAAGAGATGAAAATAATCTGGTTGAGGATGCAATGATTTTTTTTTCTTCTTCTCTTTTGATTCAGTTCCTTAACATCCTCCCAAAATGCCAGTGCAAATTCCCCAGGTGACTTCTGTTGTCTGAAGCTGAACTCTAGGAGACAATTGGCTCCTGAAAATCGCTGCTGGATCCATAGACTGTGAATTCTGTTATGTCTTGCATAAGGTAATTTATTCTGTTTCTCTATTCACTTCTTTCATGATTACAGTTGGCAACTTCAAGCTGGGAAACTACATGATTCAAAAGCTACTGCCCCAGAAGAGTACATCAGTTGGTGGGCCAATGCCAGCAGCCAGCCCTGAAAACATACACAAAAGGAAAATCATATGGACTCTATAGGTTATATTTAGGAATGTATATATAAAGACATATATGCTTACAATAACAATTAATGACAAAAGCGGCCATAAATTTGAAGGAAATGGAAGCAGGATATGAGGGAGGTTGGAGGGAGTAAAAGAGAGAAGCATTATAACTAAATAACAATTTCAGAAATTTAAAAAAAAAGAAAAAGAAAGCCAAAAGAATTACAATTTCAAAAATGAAATAAAGCAGAAAAGCAACACCCTTGGCTTCTCCCGTTAGCACCTTTTCAGCATCATTTCAATTCATAATGACATGGTTGCCTTTTACCACAATTATCTTGTTTTATGCAGAAGTAAATAAATAGCCAGAACTTCTATAAAAGAGAGAGATGATAAAATTTCACTTCATCCTGTTAAAGAACATGACAACTTTGTAATTTACTCTGCTGTTGTCTGATGCACACCCTAAGGAATTAATTATAGAAACATAAAACTTTTATTCAATAAGATATTTCAAAATTTGTTTAATCAGATTCTCTTTAAACTTGATAATTGTATGTAATTAAATATGAAACATCATTGTAAGTCAGATTATCATGGGCATTTGTACAATTTTTCCCTCTGAAAGTTACTGTCATTGGGCCCTTTCCTTTATATTTTACCTCTTCAATGACACTCACTAATGATAAATGACCCAATGACTTGTGTTGACTTCTAACATGAAAGTCACCAAAATGCCTTTTCCTTGGAGAGCAATTATTCTATGGAACAATATCCCCTACCTTGTGCATTGAAGGCCCAAAGGTTGACTGTTAAGCTTACAGTTGTAATTTGTGAAAAAGTCCAGAATGCCAAGGTTTGAACTGCTGGGGATTTTATGCAGTTTCATTTTACTAGAAACAACTCATTTCTTTCCTGTTTTTTCTCACGAAGTTTTTGTTTAACAGTAATATCACAAGCTTAACATAGCTGTGTTCTTATTTAAATACAAAGTCACTTAACCACAAGTCATGTATCTTCTAGTATTTTTATTCTGTGAAATTATAATGCTGACATAAATCAATAAAAATATTGAAGTATGCATATAGACTCAGATATTTATCAGTTTTAATATTTCAAAGGATCAAGACAATTAGAAAATGTACCACACACCATAGAAATGCATTCTGAAATAAAAAAAATTCTGAGTTCAAGTCCATCCTGGTGTACAGAGTTCCGGGACAGCCAAGGATATGCAGTGAAACACTGTCTTGAAAAAAAAACAAAAAAATAAAATAATAAAAAAGAATTTCTAAATATATGTATAAACACTTTGAAGTAAACTGTCTCATATTAACATATTCTCCTTGACTGAAAAATATTCTGAATATTTAGGTCAGGATAAAATTATTAATAAAGTTAAACTCATTAGACATGTAAAATCTAAAGAAGTCATAAAATATTTAACATTGAGGGAAACCTTACTCACTTTTCATATGTATTTGTAAAATCAATGTTGCTCCTTTAATGAATTCATAAGTAAAAATATTACTTTTATCTGTACAACAGCTATGAAAAACTGAAGTAATACAAATGTTACACAAAAATTATGTGTGTTTTTAGTAATATAAATACATTATTACACTAGAGAGTAATGACAGTCCAAAGCAAATGATGAATAAGGAAATCATGACATAAGAGAGAGACTCGCTGTCAATATGCAACCCATAAACATGGAGAATACTAATCTTGAGTTGAATTTACAGTAATGGATACAATATAAATAAGAAGAAGAAAGAGAAGAAGAAAGGAATAAAAGTTAACTCAAGACAAGAATTTGAAACAGATACAGAATGATCTGCCCAAGAGTGGGTGGAAAATGTGGTCCCCTGGGTTTGAAGTAAATGCTGGGCTACTTTAGAAAGCAGATTTAGATGAGAACAATCCAGACATCCCTGAAGAAGTGTTTGGACTAGCCAGTGGCTGTGAAACTGACAGGCCCCTGATCTGAAGCCAGAATAGAGGATGATGGAGTGGAGGCAAGGGAATGAGCCTGAAGGCTCTCCTAGTAATTTACGTCTAAGGTGATGAAAGCTAGAGGTACCAAGAAAGCTGAGAGAAGGAAGTGGGGAAAAGATGAAGGAATGGTTAGTCTTGGAGACAGGTCATAATTAGAAGATGAAAGGCTGAAGAGAGTAAAAGATGACTCAAAATTTTCTAGTCTCATCCACATGACTAGAAGAATAATAGCATCTATGAGAGATATAGTGCAGTTACGACTGGATAAATTTGATGGAATAGAAAGACAGTTCAGTGGCAACACCCTGCAAACAGTTATGAATATATCTCAAGAGAACCCTTGAAAGTCTAAGTTATATACTTACATATGTGTACATATATGACAACCACTCAAGAATTTTAAATGTGTATGCAATTTGTGTGAGTATGTGAGTAAATAGGTGACCTAAATAATTTTAATTTTGTCATATGTAAAATAAAATACCATAGTTAGACATTTTATTTATTAAAACACAATACCTAAGTAACTTCTGGTTCATGTTTGATATCTTTGATACATCAACTTCAATGTTGAGCAGAAAATAATAACTTGTTTTTTCCAATGTAATAAAAAGTAAAACTTTTTATGTGAATTATGTTTTATACTTGTTAAAAATTACCAGTTAGTGGATCAGTCACCAGGTGAAAATCTTCTTTATATGTTTGTTTGTGGTACTACCTCTTACTATTACAAAGATATGTATGTAGTATGCAAAGTACATATAACAGGGTCCAACCAGTAGTCACATTTGCCCTTGGCACTTATTGCTAGAAACGTCATCTAGCCAGCTACAGGGACTTCTATCTGAGGACTGCAGAACACATCACTGGAATGCAATACAGTTCAATGTTATCTCGTCTGCTTCTCATATTATGGAGATCAAAGTGGTATCCTGACACCAAGAGCTATGTGAAAGGGATGGGGCAGAGAAGTGTGCATTCTTTCCCTATTGAGTCACTATACCACACATCGGTTCCTTTGCTGCAGTAGAGAAGTTATTGAATACAAAACACTATCAGAAAAATCAGAGAAGAAAGTTAAGAATAAATCATGGGGAAGGGAAAAATCAAAGACATCCATTTTCATCTTCTTGCAGGGCTAAATTGGGGTGTTTTATTTTTACTTTTTGCTCCACTGGACATTGACACTAGGGTCTGCTCTGACCCATACTAGGCAAACACCTTACCACACAGTGACATATCCAGTTCAAGGAGTGCACGAAAGTTGCCCCCTGCACTTTCATGTGCCACTCCAATTTCTCATCCCACAATCTTTGATTGTTGAGTTCTGTTGTGTCTACTTTATCTCACTTTATGTGACCTTTAGTTCAAGCATTAAAGGCACGTCCTTTAGTCTAGATTCTACCTTCTTAAACTGTGTGTTATGAACCCATATTCTGTGCAAGGATATGTAAATGAAAGTTACATCAAATGACCAAAAGTCAGCCAAATTCAGTAGTGAATCAGAGATCTCTCTGACAGCACTGTGTTATATCTTGTGACATCCCTGCATCCTTGGCTCTGAATACAACATTGCATTTTACACTGTGCATGCTGTCACACCATGCAGCATTCATGATCACTTCCCAGAACATCTCAAATCATATTCGACTATCACATGTTATGAATGGTAGTGATTTTTCTATACATTCAGTTTCTGCTCTGATAGAAACATGATGGTTTAATTATGGAAACCAAACAATCCTAATATGTTCCTGCTCTCATTCCATACCATGTAAATATCAAATCCTTAGCTCTTTAGGTTGTATTGTGTTAGAATTTTAGAGTTCAAAATTTGCTGATGGAGTTGCTTACTTGGGCTTCATTTCTTTAAATTATCAAATAAATTTAGGGACAGAAGCCGAGTAGAGTTTGCAAGAATCTCCTAAGTAGTGCTGAACATGCTTCTGACACTTTATACTACATATTGGTGTGAAATGGAATTCTCAGCTTTGGTGATTATAAAATCAAACATAAATAGAAGATATTTGAGAAACATTGGCCAAGAGAAAACAGCAGTCTTTTATTATTATTATACTTTATTAGTATCCATTAGGACACAGAGAGTCAGGACAATGAGAAATAAACAAGAAGGACAGATGAGATGGCTCTGTAGGTAAAAGCATTTGCCACACAAGCCTCGTGACCAGAATTCAGTCCCTGGAACCCACATAAAGGTGGAAGGAGAGAAATGCTTTCACAAGTTATCCTCTGATTCCCCACATGCACGTTACACACGCCACACACACACACACACACACACGTACAAATGCACAGATACATGCATAGATATAATAAAAATAAAATGAATTTAAACACCAGAAAATACTGAGAAAGTGTCGTTTTTCTGCCCTTGACACTGTCTGTGGCCCTGTGGAACACAAGGGTCTCCTTATTCATGAAATAAAAGAAAATTATGTCACTATAAGCTTTCATTTTAATTTTTCATTTTCTCTGTTATTACAAACATTGAAGAGTTTTTAGCACTTGAGCTGAAAGACTTGATTATTACTGTATATTCAGGTTTTATTTCATAGTTAAGAATCTAAACTAGAACTGGTCATTAATGTTTTCTCTTTTCTTGATTTTTAAATTTAATATTATATCTTTTTTATAGTTTTGTGTGGGAGATAGTAATGAACCACAATGGAAAAGTACTTAGTGTCTCATCTACTACACAGTAAAAGGGAAGACACTTTTGAAATGGTCTTTTTATGCTTATGCCTTTCCTGAAATCCCACCATCTTGTTGTACACCTGATAATAATATTAATATTACTGAGCTCACGTGAAGATTAGACTGAACAATATGTTTAGAGCACATGATACATATTATTATTAGACAAAATGCTTAAAATTCTATGACATTTTCATTTGACAATCACAAATGATATTGGATATAAGATGTTTTCAATGGTAGATAATATAATGATATTAGGAAACCATATTACAAACTAAATATTATTCTTGGATAAAAAAAATTCCTGATTCTGTAAAGATTAAACATTCTTTTAATATTGAAAGAGGTATTTGTAACTTTTTATTTTCTTTTTTTTCCTTCTTTATTTTGTATTTATCAAAAAAAAACACAGTAAAAAGAATTTAAAATGTGGAAGAGTTAACAATAACTATACAGAGGATAAGAATCATAAGCATGGCTTATCAAGGGTGGAAATACAAATAAGATTGCTACACCTATATTTTCTTTGTGTTCATCTTTCCCTCTATAGGAACTTTTTATTTTCTAATCAATGTTTCACATATCCCACACTGGCCTCAAATAAGCTATGTATCTAAGGATGACCTTCGATGTTGTCATCACATCCATTTCAAAACTTTTGATGGGGATACCCACAGCTTTAAACGTGCTTAACAATCTGTGTGTCAATTGAGCTACAGTCATAACTTCAAGTAGTAAACAAAGAATGAACAGGAATAGAGTGAACTCACGTCTAGAATTTCGTACATGTGGGCTGACACATCAGTGAAGCAATCATTGTCCAGTTTACTGCTCTCTCCTAGAAAGTTACTTTCTTTCCTAGATGCGCTCTCCTCTATACGTAAATAGCTCTGTAACCACATCATTCAAATGGTATCAGGAGAACAGACCTAGGGATGTTTCCAGGTGCCAGTTACCATGGGCACACACAAAAAAAGGAAATGCATGAATGTTTTAATGAATGTAGCTTTATTTTTATGATCTTTAAAATAATAAAAAATTAAACTATGGTGGGTATGCCTACACACATCTGTAATCCAAAGCAGAAGGTATAGTGTCACTAGGTTGAGGTTAGTCTAGATTATGAACGGACATGGTAACCACCTCAAAAAAATTCTTTAGTTTGTAGCACAAAAATAATTTATACCAGAAATATTTTTATATTTGTAACTGTTAATTCAATAAAAAATGCAACTGAAAAATTTATTAGAATTTAAAATATAAATTTTTAGTAATTGAACAATACTTATGTATTTTTAATAAATTTCAGCTCAGTTTTGCTAAATATATGATCTTCCTATAATAATTTTTTATTTAATGAGTAAGATACATGATTACATGTTCATTCATTTGAATTAATATTATTTTCTCTCTTTAGTCTCACCCTGAAGGGAATAAAATCTGGTTCTATGTTATGATTTCTCTCATATAATGTTTTATACAAATTTTTTATAAACATCTTGCTATATTCACTAGCTATCAACACTGTCAAAACAGAGTCAAAAAACTTTAAACTTCCTCTATTTCAGACTATTGCACATGCAATTTCTTTCATGCAGTGTCAATTACAAGGCATCATTTGTGATGTCCTGAGATGATATAGAAAGTGCATAGACACTGGAGTTAAGGCAGCTACCCAAATATCGGTTTTCCTCTGAGACTTGGTTCCCTATGGCTTGTGAAATAGAGGTAATGATGCCATGCTGACCACAATGAACTGTTAGGAGCAATAAAAAGGGCAGATCATGTGGGGAGCTAGCATATGACCTAGTGAAACTGTCTTAAGCACCCCAAGACACATGGTACTGCCATGAAAACCAGAGGTCGCAAGCACGTACAGGTGAATACACATATGCACATATGTGTACACACACACACACACTCACCATCACTACCTCTACACAACCATGACCATTTCCTTTCTTACCACAATGACACACAAAACCACAGTTTAAGATGCACATAAACACAAAATGCCATGCAGTTGAATTCATTTTCTGTTTGGATTTCCTTGAACTGACTTGCAACTCACAGCTCATGTGCAAGTCAGGGACAGGGGCTCTCTTCCACAAAGGCTGCAGAGTGAGAAGAAAGAATCACCTCAGATGGTTTGTATCAACCTCCACTCAAATCTCATTTAAAAAAAAATCAGGTTCCAAGGTGAAGCTAGTCATTAAATTGAACATCAGAGAGAAAAAAATTTCTGGGACAACAGCTGAATGCTTCCTTACTGCACTGCTCTGAGGGTTATGGGCGGTCTGTGGCACCTTCAAGCTCACCAGAGAAGCCTTCCCAGACTTTAAAAAAAAGTTTCATCTAGCACTAGAGTGAGACAGGTTGAGATTTGATTCCCTGAAGTGAGCAGGGTGGGGGAAGTGTGGATTCGTTTCTTGTCACATCAGAAACACTGAAGTTATTTGGAGGAACTTAGCACATATTTATGACAAAATATATTTTAAATGCTATAATCTTTTTATTTTTGTATTTTCTGAAGTGAGGTATGCCATGAAGAAAATATGTGTGGTATAAACTAAAACCAAGTAAAGGGTTTTTGGTGTTTGTTTTCATTTTTTCCCCAGTGAATTATAAAACAAACAGTTCTATACTCAGAATGCCTTTGTCTCTCTTGGGTTCAGGCTGAGATCTTTTGACATGTGAGCAGTTGAAGACATTGAACTTGCCCCACCAGTTTCTACAGACCATGTGTTGGCCCAAATACTTATGATGACACAGCAGTTGCTTGTGGATGCAGCAGGAGACTTTTTAAAATTATTATTTATAGTCTTAAGTCTGTTTCTAGTGGAAGGTGGACCACAGGTGGAAGGGAGCCCATTCTTTCTTACACAAGTAATGCAATGTCTAGCTGGAGGCTCAACCCTATCTCCAAGGGCTAAGGCAGTGACATACAGTCTCATGCAATGAAATTCCCAATAATAGACTACTGTGGATTTGGAGGTGACACAGAGAGAACACAGCAACAAGTCATGTACTGAGCCAAAGTCCAGCCTTTTTAAAATTTTGTGAGGGAAACCAGAGACCGAATGAGTCATCAACTCTGTTCACTGTGTTTTTCAATGACTACAAATGCTAATTAAAAAGTACAATATGTAAATAGAAGTAGTAGACATGAGTCATTACAGACAGCACTGCTGACTTGTGAAAACCATTGGCAGCCTCCATTCAGGGTCTTGAAAGTTAGATGGCTTTTCAGATTCTTCATCATTTGATAAGGCTCTGAGAGCTAGAGTTATCACATTTTCATGAAACATTTGTTGATCTGCTTCAAGATGGTGTCAGAGTCTGAAGATGGGTGCATGCAGGAGTGCAACAGGAAGAAACAGAAATGGGACACTTCTTAGTTTCTTTTTAGGAGATGGACAGGTCTCAACAGAGGATATAAGAAGTTGGTGTGGGTAGCAATGAGCCAGGCCATGGTGGTTGGAAGAATCTTGCAGCCTGACTAGTAGCCAGAGTGCTTCTTTATTTATACAGGATTTAGTAAGCAGAAATACATTCATAATGTTCCAAAACATAGATCGCATAATTTTTGGTTTTGGACATGTGTTTCACTCCCTTTTGCTCATCTTTTAGTCATCATTAACAAACTATGACCGAACAGAATTAACATTTCCAACCATTTTCCCTCAAGTTTTGACATCATTGATGAAGAGAGTTTCATTTTTACTCATTAACTCATAACCAAATTTTTAGGAATCTAGAGACATATGACAGCCTATTCTCAGGCTGGTAGCTTTGGTTGCTTCAGGGACATTAACCCAAAACAAAGTCTTCAAGCCATCCTAGGCATAGTGTCATGCCTCAAGCAGTGTATTACTAACTGTTAATGGTCAGAATATCCAGGAAAAAAAATCATGCAGTTATTATTATTCAAATTCTGGAAAATACAATGTTTACAATTTATAGAATTTATTTGTATGTCTGTTTCTGGCATTCTGTCTTTCCTTGGTCATAAGCCACCATAGTGGGTCTACAGGGGCTAATTTCTCTAAGAAAGAGAGGTCTTGGCATCTCATATTTTTCTCATCTTTTTATACCATTCTTTGCCCATCAGTATAAGTCTCTGTATAGGGTAGAGATAACTTCAGTTACTGTATATGCCATGTAATTGTCTGAGTATATAGTAGGAAGGGGCTTATAGTTTGATCTGTGGCCAATTCCTCTAGTCCACTGAATCTTGTCGACCTTTTTGAGATTACTTTGTTTTAATTAGCTTCTTCCTGAGTATGTGCAGAGACAGATGTTTTAAGAATGTCTCATATCCTCATGAAGAAACCTCTGGCTTTTTAATGTGTCACAACCTCCAAGTTATAAGGAAGACCTTCATGTAGATAAGTATCTCCCCTCCCTAAAAGCGGGGGAAATAGCATGTTTAAGACAGTCCTGAGGAAGCTTCGAAGCTGATTACTGGGAGAAGGCATAAATGATTCATAAGAAATTTTCCATCAATCTAATATCCTCAAATTGTGCAAATATTAAAAGTCCCTCAAATATTTGACAGGTGAGATAAAAACCAAAGTTGTCACAAAAGCCATCATGAGGTGTTGTAAGAGGTTTCTGGCCTGGACTTTCCAGTCTAGACCCCACTCTCAGCCCCACTCTAACCCACTGCTGTTAGGTCCAAATAATCACACAGACACTTGTATTATTTTTTACACTGATCAAAGTAGGGTCCAGGCATATTGCTAGCTAGCTCTTGCTCTTAAACTAACCCATGTTCAGCCATGTAGCTTGATACCTTTTCTCAGAGCAGCATTTCAGCTTCTTTCTTCTGCATCTGATGCATCTGTTCGTCGTCATGTCTATGGGGTCTCTTTCTGGCATCTGTGCTCTCTTTTGAGATGTTCCCAGAGTTTTCTTAGTCTAGTAGCCCCACTCACACGTTCTGTCTGCCTTCTGGCCAATCAGCTTTTCATTAAACCAATAGGAGGGAGAAATATTTACAAGGTACTGTAATCCCACTACAATGAGACTCAGCTTTGCTGGATTTTTGTCAAGAAGCTATGTTGGCTTTATGACTTTTGCTTTTCCTTTCAGATATGACTGTGCCATTGGCCAACACAAAAAAATATGAGCATACTATGTAAATATATGTGTCTGGCTCAAAATAATCTTTGCACAAGCCAAAATGACAATCATTGTACATACAACTGGTGTTTTAGTCACACTGGATATTGAAAACATTGTACCATATGATAACCTCATTTTGGTTCTGTTGGTGTTTGTCATGGAGACCAAAACCACAAACTGAGGTAAATCACAAGATGTAAACTGTAGAAAGTTTGCTATGCTACATAGTGATGCACTATAGAGTTACTGATAGCTCAGATCATATAGTTGCACTTGCTGAATCTTCCTAGAACAAAAAAATCTATTTTTCAAGCACCCCAGACAAATTGTCAATATGTTTTCATTTTTTACTATTCTAGAGTATATTCTTTTCTAATTTACATGATTTCTGTGACAATGACAATATAGAATACAAATGAGGCTTCATTACTTTAGTAAAAAAGGAAGAAACAATAATTTTTTTTTTTTTAAAAAAAAAAAAGGGTAATAGAAACAGTTTGCATCCTGAATGGCTGGTAAATCATTTCTATATGTTGCTATTACTTGGGAATAATTAAATAATTAAAGACCTGACTGAACCTTACATCCTTAGTCAGACTCCCTGAGCCTCCATGAATGTGCACTAATGGGAATCTTCCCATAACATCTATAGCTTAGAAGAATTTCGTAGTAATCCATGTACTGGTCACCAACTGCAGTGGTTCCTGGGAACTGGTATAATCTTTGGAGCTTGCCCAATCCCCTTCTCTCCTCATCTCTTATCTTTCCCTGCTTGTATTCTTGCTGCCATGGCATGGGAAGGCACAAATCCAGATCAGCAGATCAAATTGATTGTGAACTGAACTATCTAAAACTATGGGCTTATAAATTGAGTCTTTTGGGGCTGGAGAGATGGCTCAGCGGTTAAGAGCACCGTCTGCTCTTCCAGAGGACCCGGGTTCAATTCCCAGCACCCACATGGCAGCTAACAACTGTCTGTAGTTCCAGTTCCAGGCAAACACCAAGGCAAATAAATAAATAAATTGAGTCTCTCAAGTATTTTGTGACACATATGAAAAGCTGACTGCTACACATTTATTTTCAAGCAATGTTGTTCTTATTTAAATGCATTATTACCATATTTGATTTGGTTGTGTGTTAGCATATACTTTACCTCATCAAAGAATGATTTCTCACAAAATAATATGACTAGTAAAGCACTAGTTATTATGTATAAAATCAAATGACAGCTGTCAACCTGTATATTTTTTCATCACAAGTGCTTTGAAAAGCTATTCTTATTTTACTGATTAAAAAAAAATAATTTCAGTGAAGTTCAATGATATACTCAAAGTCACCTACTGAATTTTTAAAGTTACACATGATATATTTATCAGAAAAGTATACATTACAAGAAAGAAGGGGTAGGAACTTACACACACACACACATATGTGTTATTTCACTTTATTTCATAAAACACAGAAAAATATTTAAATCTGAAAAATGAAAGAAATCAGTATCCCCCTCTTCTAATTTTTCTTATGTCTTTTTCACCCATGATAAAAAAGACAAATTACTGAAACTATCCTTAATAAGAAGATGACAATTTTCAAACACAAAGTTGATTTATTTTTGTTATTCTCCAGTTGAAAATATATGATTCACTTATTTTCTTTTGCCAATTTTTAAAAATAAATGTATTTATTTAGTCGATGGGGATGCGCATGGTTGGATGTCAAATAATGACGAACAGGGCTCTGCTCCCCCTGACATCGTAAGTCCTGAAGATTAAGCTTAGTCCATCAGACTTGGTGGAAAGTACCTTTACCCACTGAACAATTTTGTTAAACCATATAAGAGCATTAGAAAAGTCTTCTAGCAAGAAAATGTAAGACCTACAAAGAGTATCATCAAAAATCTCCTTCATTGAACAGATGCTTCCAATAAGACTAAGTCACAATCTTGAAAATTGGAAGAAACTTTGTTAAGAAAGTCATGGAAGAAAGAATTGTGACAGGGAAATATGTTTAAAAAATGGATTATTTTGAATATTTACCTCTAGTTTCTTGAGTCCTTGATATATTTTACAGATTATTCCTCTGTCAAATGTAGAATTGGTGATGATGTTTTTCCATTCTGTAGGTTGTCATTTTGTCTGACTGACCATGTTCTCAGTTTCAGGGAGTCCCATTTACTAGTTGGTGCTCTCAGTGTCTGTGCTCCTGATGTTATATTCAGGAAGTGTTCTCCTTGCCAATTCATTTAAGGCTATGTCCCACTTTCTTTTCTATCAGGTTTAGTGTAATTGGGTATATGTTGAGGCCCCTAATCCACTTGAAATTGAGTTTGTTCAGGCTGATAGATATGGATCTATTTGCCTTCTACATACCACCATCCAGTTATGCCAGCCCCATTTATTGAAGATGCTTTCTTTTTTCTGTTGTAGATTTTTGGTCTCTTTGTCAAAAATCAGGTGTTCATAGGTGCATATTATGTTAGGGTCTTCAATTTTACTCTATTGATCCATAAGTTTGTTTTTATGCCAGTATCAATCTGTTTTTATTATTGTAGCTCCATAGTAGAGATTGAAGTCAGGGATGGAAATATCACTGGAAGTTCTATTATTGAACAGGATTGTTTTGGCAATCCTGGGTTTTTTGTTATTCCATAGGAAGTTGAGTATTGTTCTTTTGAAATGTGTGAAGAACTGTGTTGAGATTTTGATGATGATTGCCTTGAATCTGCAATAGTGGAAAGGAAAGATTCCTAAACTGGCCTTCCCCTATAATCAAATAAATGACCACTCTAATTACCATTATAGAACTTTCATCCAGCAACTGAATGGAAGCAGATGCAGATATTCATGGCTAACACCAGGTTGAGCTGCTGGTCCAGCTGAAGCGAGGGAGGAGAGATTACATGAGTAAAAGGATCAGGATCAGGATGTGGAGACCCACAGGGATGGCTGACCCGAGCTATTGGGAGCTCACTAACTCTGAAATAAATAACTCATGGAACCATCTAAAACCACCGAATGGCAGTTGAATGGCTTTTGTGGAGCCTCTTGCAGTCAGACCAGAGTTTAATCCTGATGCATGAACTGGCTTCTTCAAGCTCATACCCTGCAGTGGAAAACCCTTCTCAGCCTTAATACTAGGGGGAAGGACTTAGTCCTACATCACCTGGATATGCCAGACAGAATTGACTCACCTTTGAGTCCTTGCCCTCTCTGGGGAATGGATGAGGTAGGGGGAGGCTAGGGGAAAACTCGGAGGAGGGGAACAGTGGTGGATATGGGGGAAATTTTTAAATAAAAGAAATTAATAAAAATAATCCAGAACTTTATTAAAAGGATTTTTATGACATCAAGCACTAGCTCAGTAGAAAAGGCAAATAAACATCTATCACCATTCAGGAATCTCTAGATCTCATCAATATTTGTTGTCATCAAAATGATCATTTCATCAAGGTCTAGTGACCTTCAACTATGATCCTAGCACTTGGGAGATCAAATAGGAGAATCAGGATGTCAAGGCCAACCTCTGCTACATAGTAAGTGTAAGGCAAGCCTGGCGGTGTGTGGGGGGGACCTGTCTGAAAAGCAAAAACCAATAAATTTAAGTAAATAAAATGCATATTTTCTTTGACATATAAGATATATGTTCTATACAACCTTGATGGTGTAGCTAAGAGGTGAATTTTCATTGTCCACAATGTCTTTAGGTGCTAGTCCAACAATGAAAGCAGTATCGCTAACCCTCACATCCTGTTGAGTTCTCACTAATTTTGAAACAAATATCAATAGAACTGGACAAATGACAAGGAACTAATATGATTCAGACATAAGTTTAAACAAATGATTCATTGATCTTCTGATTAATATTTTATCAATCAGGGAGTCTGTAACATATTTTGCTTTTCAGTGTGATGCCTCTATTTTTAATCTTCGAGTATCTTCTAAGAATCTTTGTTTGACTGAGGTCTTATATTTATCTCAGAGACTAGTTCTGAAGGGCATTCTACCTGAACCTTAGGTATCAAGGTGAGAAAAAAGTAACTATACAAATATCAATTCAAGGGATCTTTATCTAGCATGGCCCAGCATGGCGGTGCATACTCTTGAAATCAGCTGTCAGGAGGCAGTGAGGTTGATACCAGCCTGCTCTACTTAGCCAGTTGCAGTACATCCAGTACTACATAGAAAGACCTTATCTCAAAACAAACAAACCAACAGAAAATAAAAGTATGCATCATGGAACTTTTCATGGAATCTACTTGTGTAACACTCATGTAGAAGTAAATGAACTTGATTGGAACACAAAGGAGGTGGTATCTGATTTTCTTGAGAACTGAAGGGTCAGGGTTAGGGAAGACTTAAGATAACCCTGAAATTATAGGTTGAATTTTAAACTACACAGTAAAATTTAATTTTTGGTGAAAGTAGCAAAACAAGCTACTTTATGACCTGAAATAATACCTAAGCTGATGAGGATAGCTGTGGCTAAAGCAATTTCTATAGTCCTTAGATTTAGGAACATTTTTCTGGTGATGGACATTCTTCTGAATAAAACTAACTTGGATTGAGACTACATCATTTGCAACCAGCAGAATCTGGATTTCTATATTGTGATGTACAAGTTGCAAAGTGTGTTCTGTGGCAGGAATTGGAACAAAACTCATTCTCAATTTCATGTATGATTAAAAAGAAATAAATGGCATGTTAAATAATTTTAAATCAACTTGAGCTAAAAATTATCTGAGAGGAGGGAACTACAATTAAGAAAAAGCTTTATTAAGATATTGAACTGGATTTGGCCAGGAGTGAAGACTGATT
>PVIH01000806.1:260562-294365 GCA_004025045.1 Sigmodon hispidus
AGGGATGGAAAAAAAAAATTCAGAGGGAAAGCTGAACACAAAGAAAATATATGTGTAGTAATCTTATTTGCATTTCCACCCTTGATAAGCCATGCTTATGATTATTATCCTCTGTATAGTTATTGTTAACTCTTCGGCATTTTTAAATTCTTTTTACTGTTTTTTTGATAAATACAAAATAAAGAAGGAAAAAAAAAAGATATTGCTTTGGGCAAGCCTGCAAGTATTTTCTCAATTAGTGACTGATGGGAAGAGCCTAACCCATTGTGGTCTAGAAGTCTTGGGTTCTATAATAAACAGGCTAAACAAGCCATGAGGAGCAAACCAGTAAGCAGTACCTTTCCATACCCTTTGCTTCAGCCTCCAGTCAGGTTCCTGCCCTGTGTGAGTTTGTATCATGGCTCCCCTCAATAACTCAAGTGTAAGCCAAATAAATCCTTTCCTCCCCAACTTCTTTTTGGTCATGGGTTTTCATTACAGCAGTAGAAACTTTAACTAAGACAAACTGAATGGATGGATGGATGGATGGATGAATGGATGGTGATGACTAGATTAAAAAAAACAAACACTGGAGGAAGGGTTGTTTCACACTCTAGCAGACTAAGAATAACAAAAGTTGTCTTTGATCTACAACAAACAAAAATCATCCATCAAAGAATTCCCTGGTTATTTTCAAAATACTACATTTCATTGTACTGCTCACAGTCCCTCAGAACTGTGAGGCCAGCTTACATAGTTAGGGTGCATTTAGCAAACATCTCAGGATAATTAAGCTCTTTATTTACTTCTTGACACCAAATGATATCCTTCAGACCCTAAAGTGATCTTAAATGGTGCCCGTGGTGGTGGTGCTGTCTGTTTCACCAAGATCAAGTTTCATGTTCCAATCAGACATCCCATTAACAATCCTTCCCTGGACAACACAGAGCTCACGGTGTGATGGGAGTGTTGGCTGCTGGCTCAAGCAGGTCTGCAGGTCTGCACATGTGGATTCTATTTTCAAAGCTATGATTGATTTACTTCCCCACAATGGCTAACCCTCTATTCTCCCATATGATGCTTATCAACAAAACCGTGTCTGCTTAACTCATTTATTAGAAAAGGTAAATATGTTTCAGAAATTTAACATTATTTCCAATGAACAACATTTGCTTATTTTTAGCACAATACGGTTCTAAATGTGAGATATTTTGCATTATCTAATTATGTAGAATTTAGATAATTACTTGGCGTTTTCAGAATTCAAAATTTGTTTTTTATGGAAACCAGGTTTTTTGATAATTTTATACTTTTTATTTCAAATCCTCTTAGTTATCTTATTATCTCTACCATTAAAAAATATCTTTTAAGGATATGTTGTTCATAAACTCTATACAGGATTTTTTGTGGACTGTACTGTCATCAGTGAAAAATAAATATTTGAAATTTAATAACTTAACTTATTTGGTCTTGAATTTGATTCTACAATTATCAGCTTCACATGTTCACATAGAATTCCTTATAAATTATATGTAGCAATATATATCTATGTATCATGTCCTTGTATGAGTGTATGCAAATTATTAAAAAATAATATATTTATCAGGGAATTTTCTTTTTATAATATGCAAATATGAGTTATCTTGTGGTGAGAATAAATGATGTGGGCCATGGAAAACAGTTAAAACCTTCTGATTATTGATGGACTATTAAGTCCATATCAAGCATAGATAATCTCAGGAAATATTTTATAACACTGGTAGTAGGTAATTTTGAAATTGTAGAAAACAGTCAAAATATAATACTAGAATTAGATATTATAAAAAACTATAGAAAACATAGTAAAAAATATTCTTAGTTTGGGATTTTTAAATCTAGTTATTGCTATACAGATTATTGAATGATTCTGATAATTTATTTTTTATTCCATAGACTGGGACCATGAACTAATATCAACATTGTTTGTTCTGGAAGTTCCCTGGAAGACTGCTTAGGCCTGGCATGCTGAGAAGTGGTCAATTCCTTTTGTAGCTGTCTTATTCAGTGTTTGTTACTCTGTACCATTTCTGTTATTCTGGGTTTGTTTGATTATTTTACTGGTAATTCCAGTTTTTACTTTAAAATAGCTTCCTTGTCTTCTACATTCCTACACTGTTGCATAATACATGAAATATTTAAATTACCTCTGAGTCTGTAAGTTGTTTTTTCTTAATTATATTTTTTCATTGTCCCTCTCTTTTGTCAGTGTTATTGAGTTGATTTGTCGTTTTTCTCCTTGTATTCATTACTCGTATTTCTTTAGGTTCATTCTGTACATAATTTAATATTCTATTAACATTTAACTTTTTCATGCTTCCTATGTATCACATAGCAGTAAAGTGTAAGGCCATGACTTTTTATCTCAGTCACTTTTAGCTCTGTTTCATGTTTATTTCATGGCAGTGGATTATTTTTAATATCTATATCTATTTTACGTATATTTCCTTCACATATGTACCAAAGTAGTCACCATCAGTCTTACTTAGATAAAGATGTAAAATAATTGTGAGCAACTCATAAAAACTATAACTGGGGAAAAATACAAAAACGTAATTAATTTGAGAGGATGTATATATCGATAAAGGAGTAGATGCATATATATGTTCATATAAACATATATTCATATATATGTATGCATGCTCTATATGTAAGTATTGAATTTATAATTTATTTTAGTGCTATTTGTTTTATACCACAGTCTGAAATGTGCTGTCTCAAACTCACATTGTTCTAAAATCTGCTAAAGTAATCTGAGAAGTGTTAATGTTGTGAATGTTCAGATTCATTTTGCTGATAGAATTTTTATCAGTATAACTAATTACCACACACATTTATTCTTTTTGGCTGTTTGATTATTTTTGTAAAAAATTTTTGTGTACATATTGTATTTCTGTTGTTAATAGATTCATCTGTGGGAAATGACAATTGTTGCTTTATAAAACTAATTGCTATACCTTTCATGAATCATTCTTTAATTTTTGCATGTTCATTTTATAAGTAAAATATTAATTATGCATTCAATATAAGTCATATTTTCCTTCATATGCCTTAAAGATATTCTTTCCACCATGCTTTCTGTCTTTGGATATGTATATACATTTCTTATTTCCTTGTTGATACAGGCTCTAAATCCTTTTTCATTATTTCATCTGGTTTTTACTGTTGATTTCTTTGATTTCATGTTTAGTTTGCATTTCCTTTGCATTTGACAATATTTTTGGAGAAAGAAATTTAATGCAAATTTTGTGTAAATTATAAAAGAACTTGATTTTACATGTAAGTTCTTAAAATCGTGGCATTCTTTCTCACAGCTGCCAGGAGAATTTACACCTTTGCTAATGTGAGGAAGTAATGTTTGAATATTTTTGTCCAGCTATGGTTTATAGAGGTCTCTGTAGCAGATGTATTGGTGTCAGCTGCAGAGCATTTTGTTATAGGAATGACTTCCGGTCTGCCTGGATCTTCATGATCATATTAGATAAGAAGCCTGGGTTATTTCATACTAATTGTATGTTGATGTGTAACAGGAAATTTCGATGGCTGATGTTTACTAAGTGAAGTTTAAAACCAAGTTTGATGATTCCCTAGTTCAATAGGATGCATTTGAATATATTTAAGCTTAAATCAAAATTTAATCATGGGAGCTTCATCTCCCCCAGTTTCAGAAAGGAACTTTAACAGTTCTTTGACCAGCAGTATTCTCTCTCACCCTGGGGGGGGGGGGGAAGGTCCAGAGTCCTCCAGTCAGAGAACATCTATGATCTATGTAAGCCATGTTCTCATTGTCTTCTGCCTCACCCTGGCAACCTTGCTGTCATGATCCACAGAAAACAAGGTTGTTTTATATATATGTATATGTGTGTGTGTGTGTGTGTGTGTGTGTGTGTGTGTGTGAAGAACTCTCTGCACCCATTTGCAGTCTGTTAGCACAGAGAGTTAATTACCTTAGAAATAAAGTATTCCAATGTTTAACCTAAAATAATTTCGTTTTCCACAGATAAATCATAACCCTGGGAGGTAAAACTTTTGAAATAAAATTCCCCATTATCCACAAGTATCAAATCACCACAGCACTCATTTTATTCTGAAAATACCTAGTTTTATTTTTGATATGAGGCAAGATATAAAATCAAATCATCTTTGTATTGAAATGTCTAAAGGCTATAATTTCTGTAATGTCAAACATGGGATTTTCTTTTTCTTTTTTTCTTTTTTTTTCCCCTTTCCAACTCATTTGTCCTGGTCAAGCCAAAATATCATTTTAGTTCATGTGGTATTTAATTGTGAACAGCAATGGCTAGTGGACTTTTAGGGTCACCAGGTCCAGATGTTTGGTCATTAGTCACCACCATATAGCCCTCCTTCAATATTATAAATATGGATAAAATAAGGAAACACTTCAGCCGTCAACAAGATTAGTGTTCAAGACTAATAGGAGCCTGATTTCTGCTTTTCAACTTTGTTAACATTTAACCCTTTGAGGGCAGAGGATTTCATGAGAAGTAAATCTCTCCTTGTACATTTGCTCTTATTTTCTGAAGTTTATATACCTTCATTAATGGCATGTCCACTCTCCAAAGAAGTGCAGGCATGCTTTTAAGTATTTTAATACTTTACATCACACTTCATATCTTTTTCTTAACAACATATTGGAATGTTTAAGAAGGTGTTTTTGTTGGACAGTCGGGTAATTGTCTGATAAAGTGGCGAATGTCTCTGGCTATGGAACAGCCTATTTAAAAGAATTTATTGAACATATTGGGCTGATCTGTATGTTGTAAACAGTGAAAGATTATTTCAAAACCTGTTTAGTATATTTTCCCTTCTTAATTATATATGTGAAGTAGAGGTAAAACAAACACTCTAACATCTTATATCTTGCATGTAGTTGTTTTTATACAATAAAAAAGAAATAAAAATTTGCAATTGTCTGGTGCAATTTTTGCATCACAGCTGCATAAATAACCCATTTCTGTGACTGCATGATCCTTCAGTGAACAGGGTTAGAGTGACACTAATCAGATAGTTATTTGGGCTTAATGAGATTTTGTCAATATTCAACAGATGTTAACTTCTTTTTCCTTATTTATACAGATTTTGGAAAATATTCTTGCAAACATATTGAAAAATAAAGTATCTACTTGAAAAATACACAAAACTTGGCTATGGATGCAAAGTAACTACTTGAAAATGTTTTGCTGATATTTAGACATGATGTCATATCTGTGCTTACTATGTAAGTCTTATTTTTGTGAAAGTTCTATTATTATTAAACTAAGTGTCACTTCAGTCCCTATATAAGGAACTAGTCATTTATTTTTATATTTTTTATTTTGGACATTATAATTACATTTTTTACTCCTTTTTCTCTCTTCCAAACCTCGCATATATTTTTCCCTTCTCTCTTTCAAATTTAAAGCCCCTTCTTTCAATAATTATTGCATATATATATATATGTGCGTGTTATACACACACATATATATATACATATACATATACATATAAAATGTTCAGTTCATTTGATGTATGCTTTCCCTGAACAAGTATTTGGCACTGAACAACCAATTGATGGGTTCTTCCTTGGGGAAGACTCCTCTCCTGTTCCTAGGTTTTCTCAATTGACTGAACGTCATTGTATCAGGCTGAGGCCTTGTTGTCTTTATTTTATCTACTTTGGCATGCCCATTGGTGTGTCCTTATTCAGTTTATTTGGGGGCAGTCATGTTAGTAGAGCTATGAGTGCAGTTCTGACATTAATGAGAGATACAATCCAATCTCATAGCCGAACTCCCTGCTCTTCTAACTCTTATAACCAATCTCTCTGCCTTCCTTTCCATGATATTCTTCCTTCCTTCCCTTCTTCTTTTATTCTTTCTTTCTTCCTTTTTTCTTTGGGACCGGGTCTCACTAGATGGCCCTGGAATGTCTGTAACTCACCGCACAAACCAAAATTGTTTCAGCTCACAGAGATACAGCTGCCTCTGCCTTCTGAGTTCTTGGATTATAAGTATATGCCACCACACCCACCAGGGAACTACTTTTCTTGTTCTATAATTTTGAAAAAGTAATTGAGTTCTACTCGTTTCTTCAAAGTAAACATTTAAAGTTGTGAATATATGTGTGAGAATGTATACATGTAATAAATATACATATATCCACATGTATAAAGCATAGCATTTGGAGTTATGGTTTATTAGCAATATAAAGATTATGCATGTGAGCATATGTGTATTACATATTACCATTAGGTTTCTGAAAACATTTTTCATTCTAGCATTATTAACCTTGAGCAGGCATGGTGACCAATGCTTTTAATACCAGTACTTGGTTGTCACAAGGATGTAGGTCTCTGTGAGTTCTAGGCCATCAAGAGCTGGCTAGTAAAACACTGTACCAAATTTCTTTAAGAAATTTATACACAAGCACACTGCATTTTCTTCCAATACATCTTGTGCCTCTCCCATATAACTTCTTCTCAAGTTCATGATTTTATAATTCCATTATATAAGATATATATATAATACATGTAGAATAATGTAACTATATATAATTCAAATTCTATAAAAATCATTGTTATATATATTAACCTACCAAATTCTTTGGGTGCTGTTCAAATGTACATGTGTTTTGGGCCACCTGAGATTAAATGAAAATTGATTCTTCCTCCCTCTGTTGCAAATGATTACTTGTAACACTTAATCTAACATTAAGGCCTTGAGAGATTTCACCTATTAATGTTGGCATACTGACTGGTATGGGAAGATCTTGCTCAGATATTCAATATTGTAGAAGATTTCTGGCCCTGTTTGGGCCAGAGGTTTGGCCCTTGCCTGTGGTGGCTTTTGTCCCCCAAAGAAATGAATCAGACACTTATATCAATTTCATACTCTTTGGCTTATGTCTCAAGCACATTACTAGCTAGCTCTTTCATCTTAATTCAACCCATATCTTATATTTATGGTTGTGAGCCAAGCCTTTAATGGCTGAGACATCATTCCAGTCCCCAACCCATTTCTAGTAATCTCTCTGCCACATGGCCCAGCCTGTGGCTCACCTGGATTCCTTTCATGATTCTTCCTCGGGGGTTAGATGGAGACTGACTAACTCCACCCTCCTCCTACCTGTCTCTCCTCTGATACTCCACCCACTTCTATGGTGCTTCACATAGACCAAATCAGTTACTTTACTTACAGCATACAGATAACATTTCCACCACAATTCAGTATTGTTGAGATTTCATGAATAATTCTTATCATGTCTAGAAGACACTATATTGTAGTAGAAATCCAGGTCTACTTGCTCTTACAATCTTTCCTGCCTTCTTCCATGATGCCCTCTGAACTTTAGGTGTAGGGCTGTATTGTAGTTGAATAACTCATTCATTATCTTTATCCAGTTGTGGATCTCTATAGCAGATTCTGTCTCCTAAAAAAAAAAGGAGGTTTTTTTTTTGTTGTTGTTGTTGTTTTGTTTTGTTTTTTAATGAGAAGTGAAAGCTACATTTATCTGTGGGTATAAAGATAAGAATTTATAATCTATCTAGCAATCATATTAATTTAGAAAAATGGCAATAGAAGTTCTTCTCCAGTGTCTATTACCTCTTTAGCCATAGGTAGTTGGCTAGGTCTACAATACCAGTCATAAGTTCCTTCCTATTGAGTATGTGTTGCATAGAATTAAACAGGTCTTGGTTATTCCTAAAATATAATCCTCACTATTACACCATTTGGAATATCTTGCTGGGACCTGCCACTGTTGTGGTTCACAGTATTTTTAACCAACTCAGTAGGACTGCTCATTACTTACTATCCTGAATATTTGCACAGGATCTTCTAACTCTATGGAAGATGGAGAGGTTTCCAATGTTGGTTTCACATGTGAGAACAGACACACACACACTACCAGCACCTCACTAGTGTTTTTTTCAGGCGAGTTGTCAGGCAAGTACTAGGGAAGAGAAGCAGAAAAGAAAAGAGACAGACTTTCTCATGGTGTCTCCTTTTAAGAGAGTGGGTGGGCACAGATTTACGTAGCCACGCCTAGGGTCATGTGCTTTGTATGCAGTGTCCTGCCAGCGCCATGTGGGTTTACTACATGCCAGGAATTCTTTATTATTATCATTATTATTATGAATAAAGTCACATTTTCTATCCATGTATATCCTTATTCAAGGTCCCTTCCCCTCCCACCCCCTCCAGTCACTCTCTCTTCTCCACATCTCCCCATTTCCTCCCCAGCATGGGCAGGACGTCCCAAGGTCCCAATATTGCTCAGTTCAGCCTCCACTCCTCATGCCAGGAATTCTTATCTCTCACCTGGCACCATGTTGGGTTATCGGGCTAGCACATTTACCAGGTAGCTGCTGCATGCCAGGAATCTTTATGTTTGGGGACTTCAGAAATGGGCTCTTACCTGCAAGTTCTCAGAGGCAACCAAAGTCAAAAGCAATAAGCCTATATTGTTTTGGGAGCTCTTGGATGCCCTGAACAACAGCTCAAAGGGAAGACCTCCCTTTCCTATCTATAGAATCTTCAATTTTCTTCAAAAATATATTTTTAATTGAAATCAAATTATAACAACTTTGCCCCTCCCTTTTCTCCTCAGCCCCTTCCAACTGCCCTCCCTTGAACTCCATTTCCTCAACTCTAATTTAATAACCTCTTTCTCTTTAATTATTATTGTTGCATATATAAATGGATGTAATGTATGCACAAATATATATATAAATTCAACCTGCTTAGTCCATCTTTTATTTTGTTACATAGCTTATAACTGCTGGAGGAACATTATTATGCTTTGTGGAATTGCTCTATTTAAATATATTTATATGTGTGTGTACAAATATGGAGGTGTTGTCATGGTTTTATTTAGTATATATGTAAATATACATGGATATCTATTATTTGTGTCAAATAAGTATATATGTGTATTGGTATGTAAATTAATACTAATCTCCATTAATATCCATTGGATCTTATAAATTTAAAAAATTCCTAATGATACAACTATCTTTGGGACTAGGCACATTGCCGCAGTTTATGGAATGTACTATTATGAGGTTAAAGAGAATACATCACATATTTTTTTGAATGTCAACCAAGCCCTATAGATTTTTATTTCCTCTATCTTCTTCTGTAAGTCTCTTAGATTATGAGTCCATATATAAAGCCTTCAAATGTTTCCTTCGTATTAGGTCATTTGCCCCAGGAGAATTTCCACCAGTTAGGTACAATGGATTCACACAGCCTGTTTCTCCATTCCATTCTTTAAACAGAACTGACAGCCTCCAATAAAGATAATTATTTGTTAGTATGTACATGTACTTTAAAGGAAAGACACATTTTCACATTATCACTTTGGAGAGGAACAAAATGTGTTCTCTAGGAAATAATTGTATGCTGTCACAATAAAGAAAAAGAGGCAAGGTGAAATATTTGACATGGCAGTTATCTATCATATGAAATGAATCCTTGCACAATAGGAAAGGGCTCTTACTGTGAAATAAATGGATATATAATCTCCATAGATTCATCAGTCAATTCATAATTCTATACTGATCATGTTTGACATCTGAGAGCAAGAACAGAAGCGTGCACTCTGAGCATTCCGAACTGGTTTAAGCTGTGTTTCTTGATTGGGAAGCAATGGGGTATAATCAGAATAAAGACATAACCTTCAAGCCCTCATGAGATGAACGGATTTGGTAAATGTCTTGTCTGCTGCTTCTTGCCAAGTGAGATTCAGACTTGTTTATTTTCCTTTTAATTCTACATTGAGTTAAAAGTAAAATAATAACTCAGGAGTCAGCAAACACAGCACAAGGATGAAAGAATACTATACCACCCATTATGGAGAACAGAAATTAGTTCATCAACAAATGGAAATTGAAAGAAATAATTTTATTGCCTGTTACTTATTGTGGGAAGGAAAAATGTATCACAACATAAATTTGTATTTTGCTTTACCAGAGCTTTTCCTAGATGGCAAAGGAATGTTATAACCTGAAATGGTAATTTCTGTTTACAGAGCTCTACTTCCTGATATAGTTCATAAAAACATTAGTTAATTTAATTTGACCATTCAAATAAAGATACTCTTTCTCTACAGTGAAAATTGAGAAATTCCACTCAATAACTTGTGCATTTATCTTCTTTAATAACAAAATAAACATTTTAATAGCTAAGAAGGAGCACATATATCTAATTATTTCCCAATTCAGGCAGGTCATATAAAATCAAACCATTTTTTAACATAAATCAATAACATCTTTAAAAAACTAGCAAATTGTTAAAATAGCAAGTCATTACTACTTGAGAAATAAATGATTCATTTTTACTGTGTATCTCTAATTTTCCACTTGTAGTCAAACTTGTATTGAGTATGGCGGACAGGCTGGAGAGATGGCTCAGCTGTGAAAGGCTAGGCTCACATCCAAAAATATAAGAGTATGGAGACTGTCATCATCATCTGATTCTAAAGCACTGGGAACCAAGACATGTGCTTTCTTGAATCTGCCAGAGGTTAGATTGCTGCCCTGTACACATGTATGATGGACAAGCTTTCTGGATATTTTGGCAGATCTAGAGAACCACAACTTACCTAGAGCAGAATTCTGTGTAAACAGAACTATATTAAATTGAAATTGATAAATTCCCAGGGGTAAAATGTAGACTAATTTGAGTAAGGAACTAACCCTAGTCCAGTTTGAGAAAAACCTCAGATATCTCATTGAGTTTTCCTGACAAATGGTCAGTCACGCTTTCTATGTAAAGATTTGAGAAATACCTTCTGTCTTTATCAGTGGAGTGGATAAAGCAGTCATTTTTAATATGCCCAGAACTCTTTGTTTTCTTTAAAATGCCTGGCTCTGTGGAAATCATTTTAACAGAAGCTAAATCATTGGGATTTTATCAGACCTTAACCAACCTGACAGATGATAATACCCGACTCTGAGTCTCTAAAAAACTGAGGCCTAGTCAATAGTAAACCACACTAATCCTCCTCCCCACCTTACCACTCTACCCATAGTACCCCTGTATAATAGTTACCAAAATACAACTAAAAGTACAACAAAAGTCAAATTCTATCTAAATGGTGCCCAGAAACCTGAAAGAAGACATGAAGAGGATAAAATGTAGACACTAGCAGAATTACTAACCCCTAACACCATAGCTATAGGAAACATGATCGCAGCCAAACTTCAGATAGAAACACACAGGACAGCACAGCATAGGCCCCTCAATATCAATCTCTATTTTCCTAATACTGCTGTCTGGCTTTCAAGTAAACATTAGTACATGTGCTAAATAGCAGGGCTCACACACTATGACCTGAGAAAGCAATCTTTAGCAGCAGCATCAGCAGGAGCAAAGAAAAAAAGAGCAAAAATAATAATAATAATAATAATAATAAGCTACAATTAGTGATTAGTGTGCTTAGAGTTCTAACAGAACAAGGGACAACAAATGGACACTATGAGAGAAAGATGGAGATTCTGAGACTCCATCGAGATGCCAAGGAAGAAACATGTAAGGACCCAGATAGATGAATCCAGGGACAGAAAGCTACAGAAATAAAAACAGCCTGGTACTGGCATTAAAACAGACTTATGGATCAATAGGATCGAATCAAAGAACCTGACCTTAATCCACACTCCTATGAACACCTGATTTTTGACATAGAGACCAAATATATAGAATGGAAAAAAAGTATTTTCAACAAATTGTGCTGGCATAACTGTATGGTAGTATGTAGCAGAATGCAAATAGATCCATATCTATCAGCCTACACAAAACTCAAATCCAAGTGGATAAAAGACCTCAACATAAACCCAGCTAGTTATATCGAGCTTGATAGAAAAAACTGTGGGAATACCCTCCAACATATTGACACAGGTGATCATGTTCTAAATATAACACCAGTAGCATAGAACTGATAACAGTCATTAATAATGGTACCTCCTTAAATTGAAAAGCTTTTATAAAACAAAGGACATGGTCAATAAGACAGAACCACTTAGTAGTATTTTGGACTCATTTGGTCAGAGGTCTAGATTCACAGACCTCTGATTTTAGAGTGCCTAGCTACCCACCACTGCTCAGGCCCACCAAAAAATGACTCAGATGTTTCTATTAATTTTATGTTGTTTTGCCTATGCCTTAGGCATGTTGCTAGCTAGCTCCTTTATCTTGATTTAATTTATTTTTATTAATCTGTCTTGCCACTTGGCCCATGGCTTACTTATTTTATTATATGGCATATAAAATGAGAAAATATCTTTACCAACTCTACATCTGACAAAGGACTGATCTCTAAAATATGTGGAGAATTCAAGAAAGTAGAGGCCAAAACCCCAAATAAATTAAAAACAGGGTTCAGAGCCAAAAAAGGGACTCTCAACAGAAGAATTACAAATGGCTGAAAGACACTTGAAAAAAAGCTCAATATCTTTAGCCATTAGAGAAATGCAAATCAAAACAACTTTGAGATACTACCTTATATCTGTCAGAATGGCTAAGATCAAAAACACAAATGACAGCCTATGCTGGAGAGGATGTGGAGCAAGGGAAACACTCCTCCTTTGCTAGTGGGAATATAAACTTTTTTAGCCACTTTGGAAATAAGTATGGCAGTTACTCAGAAAATTGGCAATTGATCTCCCCAATTATCCAACAATACCACTATTGGGCATATACACGAAGGATGTACATTCTTACCCCAAGGGCATTAAGTTGACTATGTTCATAGTGGCATTACTAGTAATATCCAGACCTGGAAACAACTTAGATGCCTCTCAACTGAAGAATGAATTAACAAACTGTGGTACATCTACACGATGGAGTACTACTCAACAGAAAAGAAAATGACATCTTAAAATTTGCAGGCAAATGGATAGATTTGGAGAGTATCATCCTAAGTGAGGTAACACAGGCTCTGAAAGATAGACATGGTATATACTCAGTCAGAAGTGGATTTTAGACATAAAGCAAAGGATAACCAGGCTGCAAACCATAGCCCCTGAACAGTTGGGTAACAGAAAGAACTTAAGATAGACATCCAGCAATCCTCCTTGGAAGAGGAAATAGAGAAGATTTGCGTAAATTGGGATCATAATGGAGAGCAAGCAAGGAAAATGGGAACAAATCATGAGAGAAGGAAATGGTTAAGTGAGAGGAGCAACAGAGAGGGAGAAAAAATGGATATCTTGATAGGGGGAGCAACTGTGTGGTTAGAAAGAAACCTCGTTCTAAGGAAACCTCCAAAAACCCACAAGCTGTTCCTGGCTAGAACTCCAAGTGACAGGACTTTCCCTATAATCAAATAAGTTGTCATTATAGAACATTCATCCAGCAATTGGGTAGAAGTAGAAGATCCATAGCTAAGCACCAGGTCCAGCTCCTGGTCCAGCTGAAGAGAGAGAGGAGAAAGAGTATATGAGCAAAGGGATTGGCATCATGAGAAGGAAACTCACAGAGATAGCTAACCTGGGTTATTGTGATTTCACTGAATCAGAAATTCAGTGCTGAGAAATGTTGAGGAAACTTTATAGAAAGGAAATCTCCCGAGGGCACTGGCCATTTGTGGAGCAGTAGGACTAGAGTTTATTCCTGGTGCATGAATTGGCTTCTTGGAGTCCATCTCCTACAGAGGAAAACCTAACTCAGCGTTAATATTGGGATGAACTATTCAGACCTACCTTAACTGGATATGCCAGATTGAACGAACTGACCTTGGGACTCTTTACCCTCCTTGGGGAATGGATAGAGGATGGCATGGGAGGAGGCTGGGGGAGGGACTGAAGAGAGGGACAAGAGTGGAAGCAATGGTAGATATGGACAAAAAAAAAAAAACCTTTTTAAATTAAAAAGAAAAGTAAGGAAAAAAAAAAAAAGGAAACATTTGACCCCTAGACTGTAGTTCAGACTCAACGTATTTCCCCAAAATTTGTGTACTAAAAGTTGATCTTCAAGTTGGTTCCCTTGGGAATTGTAGAATCTTAAGGGGCAGGCATTGTGGGAGATTTTATGTTATTAGGCACATGAAAGATTGTGACAATCTCATAACTTTCTATCTCTTTTCCTCCCCCCCCCACCCCCCAGTACAGTGACAAATTTCCTAATATGAGACCTGTTCCTCACCACAGTGTGCTGGTTCACCATAGGCTCAAAGCAGAAAAGGCCAGCAGAATATTGACTAACACAAGCAAAGATGCATATCGTACCAACTTTCCTTTATAACATAATTTAGTGCTGATATTTGTTACAGTTATAGAAAATCAACTAAAATACTATCTAAAAGAGAATGGAAAAAATTAATCTTAAAAAAAGAAAGAACATATCCATCCACAAAGCTCTTTAATTGACAATATTGTTCTTTAAAGCTTTCATAGAAAAACAGAAAAAATGGAAATTTTCAGGAGTAAATATATTATAAACAGTGTTGAAAAGAATTGCTTTAGAGAGAGAAAAATTCATGGCTCAGAAACTAGAGGAATAAGGAAAAAAATCCTTTTATATTTCCAAGTCTTGGACACACAGCTATGAGGGTTGTTGTTTGTGTGTTTGTTTTCAAGATAAGAACAACAATGTATTTTTCAATTAAGAAAAATGAAATTACTAATAGGAGTATTATTATTATTATAAGTTATGAGGGAAAAAACAGAAAGTATTCTGATATAGAGTGCTTGTCCTACCAATAAAGCAGTATAAAATTATTTTAAAAAGAATTTATATTGGTTATAAATTTATATTACAAACTCAAAGGCAAATGTAACTATTATTTTACATGATATAACTTTGACAAATTCTTCTATTCTTTGTGATGAATGTTATAGTGTGCTTTAGAAATTAAGCATAGTTTAGAAAACCAAACAAATGTTTTCTAAATGAAAAATTCATGCACATAGAAATTGGTTAATTCACACAGCTATTATGTGGGAGATGCATACTTTCTGTTTTAAAGCCAGGATCTTATTCTGTAGATCATACTGAACTTCAGCTTGTCATGTAGTATAGTCCAATCTCTAACATTTGACCATTCTGCCTCTGAGTATGGAGAGAATGCATAGCTTTTGTTTAAATATCAGATCTTCTTATTCCGTAGATCAGGCTGGCCTTCAACTTGTTATAGACCTCAGAAAGCCTCAAACTTGTGATCTTTCTGCTTCAATTTCCTAAATGCTAGAATTATGGGTAAGTGATATAATCCCAGGCTTAATTCAACTTACCACTATCAGCGGCTACATGAGTTCATGATACTTCTTATTTTCCTTAATTTTTATCCTTTGTTTTTATATTATATGTATGCATGATTTGCCTCATACATACCTGTGAACCATGTGAATTCAGTTCCAACAAAGGTAAGAAACTTGTATCAGGCACCTTGAGTCTGGAGTTATAGATGGCTGGTAACCACCATGTGGCTGCTGGTAACTCCTGGTTCTCCAGAAGAGCAGCTAGTGCTTTTAAACACTGAGCCATCTCTAGAACTTCTCTTTTTGCTGTGAATTAACTTACAGAGTTAGAGGATTCCTTGTAGTATTTTGATACTTTTTTGGCTTTGTTTGATCTCAGTCCCTATTTTTCCCCTTATATTCCAAACATAACCCAACACTTATATCTTTCTCCCCTCCATATTACTCTTTGACATCACACCCTCCTCTGGAAAAACTCTCTTCCTTTATAGGCCTCATTTTGGATGCATAATCTACACCCACAGTTAATCCCAGATAAACACATATATACAAAAATTAGAAACTAGCCACACATGAGAGAAAACACAGGTATTGGCTTTTCTGAGCCAAAGTTACCTCATTTAATATAATGTTTTCCAGCTTCATCTCCTTTCTATATATTTCATCATTTTACTTTTTTATGGCTGAATAAAGTCTCTCATCATATGGCATTCCTTTCATCTGTTGTCTTAGTTTGGATGAAACTAATGAATCACCATGACTACAAGAAAGCCAGTAAGAAAGTGTTTGAAATACTTCCACACCCATAGCCAAGCACTAAAGGAAGTCAGGACAGAAACTACAACAATACAGAAGCTGGTGAAGAAGCCCTGAAAGGTTGCTGCTCACTGGTTTGCTCTCCATGGCTTGCTTAGCCTGCTTTCTTATAGAACGCTGAACTACACAGGGTGGTCTCACACAACAATAGGCTAGACCCTCCCACATCAGTTACTATCTAAGAAAATGCTTTACAGGCTTGCCCTAAGCCCAATCTAATGAAGGTATTCTCTCAGTTGGGGTTCTTTCCTCTCAAATAATGCTAGCCTGTGTCAAGTTAATATAAAACCAGCCAGGATATCTACTCATGGGCATCTAGGCTGATTCCATTTCCTTGCCACTATAAATACTGTAACAATAAACATGAGAATTATCTCTGGTAGAACAGAGTCCTCTGAATGGTGTTCAGAAATAGTATATGTGCACCAGACCTTATTTCTAGCTTTAGTTTTTTGTTTGTTTAGTTTTTTGAGAATCATACACACTGATTTCTATAGTGGTTGTACTAGTTTATCAAAATGAATCCATGTTCTTTTCCCATGCCTTCACCCACATTTTTTTGTCATTTGCTATTTTTTCTCTTTTTAAAATATTTATGTTTTATGTGGAATATTCCTTTTCACTATGTGAATATATATATTGCTCTTATTGGTCTGATAAAGAAGGTGATTGGCCAATAGCTAAACAGGATAAAGTGAGATGGAAGAGCCAAACTAAGAAGCCAGAAAAAAACAAAAGCAAAACCCTCCATCATTGCAATGAGACCTTCATTGCAAATGTCTGAACCAAGCAGAAAGGGAATTCTAAGGAATCTAAATTCAAATTGATTTTTGTAAAAAGAAAAGAGAGCTGGATTTAATTTTATTTTTCCAATGGTGGGCATATGGCTAACATCATTTGCAGAAAGGGCCATCTTTGTCAAAAACTGGGTGACCCAAGTTTAGAGCAGAGTATTAGTAATGCCTCAATGAGTACCATGCCAAGATCACTGCCATCAAGGCAATCAAGAACTAGATTCAGGTTCTGCAGCAGTAGCAAAAAGAAGGAAATAGTTCCTCCAGGAGGAAATCGGGGGAAAAAAAAGGGCAGTTGGAAAATGTACTGAAACTGAGTAGGCCTCCTAGAATGAGACTGGGAAGTTGAAGGGGAGATAGACTGGTCGGTAGCGCTGACCTTCAGAAGAAGGTTGTTGATAAGAGTGAAGAAGTATGAAAGTGACCCAAAATCAAGCAATAAAGGATGAGAAAAGCTGAAAAGGTGGCTAAAAGAAGCAAAGTTCATTGTATAAGAGATTGATAGAGTATAAAGAGGTAGCTCAATGATGATTGTAGAAGAGATGTGATGATTTGGTAAAAAGTTCTGTTGCTAAGAAATGGATGAGTGGATCAGCCTTGATGGACCAGAATCTGAAGTGTCAGAATGCTGTTGAAGAAAAGCACTCTCAAAAAAAAAAAGCAAATCTACACTTTAGCCAAGAAAGCAGGTAAGCTAACTGAAGACCTTCACTTCTCTCTCTACCTCTCCCTAGTCTCATCCCGGACTTTATAACAGAGTACATGCTGCAGTCACCCTCACTTTCAATGGATCAATCAGGTCTCCATCCTTCCTCCCCACTCATACTGTTATCCCAGCAACCAACTCCAGCAAGCACTGCCTTTGAACCTGCTATCCACACCTACCAGAGAAGCAAGCAGGCCAGTGAAGTGGTAGGAGAGCCTCAGATCTCCACTGTTCCTTCTCTCCTCCATATCTGATACACCAGTCTCATCCCCAGCTCTGCAGCAGACTACCTGCTGTGGCTTCTCCTCATTTTCTGCCCCAAGTCTCAAGGGAGTAATCAGATCCTACTGGAATACCATGATTTTCTCCCATCTGTAGTCCCCTTGCTCCCCTAGCTCATTCTCATTACTAAGTGTCAGTACCCAATATCTAAAAATAGATTTTACCAGAAACCCAGTGGTCACTAGAAGAATTTCCTACCAGACAAAAGATAGTCACAACACTCTCCTAAGAACCAGAAAATGCAACCAAAACCAAGAAACAAAGCATCCACCCAACAAAGACAAGACCAGATATCATCACCTAGAATGGCAGTCTTAGCAAACACAGATGCCTAAACACCAATCAGTAGCAGGCATCACAATATGTCTTCACTAGAGCCCAGCAAACCTAGGACATCAAGGTGGAGTATAGCAACATAGCTAAAACACAAGACAGTGACCTCAAAATATCTATTATGGATATGATAAAGGTTGTTAAGGAGGAAACGAATAAATTTCTTAAATAAATCTATAAAACACAAATAATAGAAGAAAAGGAATAAAATAGTTACAGAGCTGAAAGTGGATAAAGAATCAATAAAGAAAAGGCAAACCAAAGAAAATCTGTAATAGAAAAATGTCAGAATTCAAACAGGACACCCAGAGGTAAATGTGGTCAACAGAATACAAGAGTCAGAAGAGAGATTCTAAACCATTGAAGACATGATAGAAAAAATAAATACCTTGGTCAAAGAAAATGTTAAATCTATGAAACTTCTGGCACAAAGTATCCATAAAATCAGAGATGTTATGAAAAGACTAACTCCAAAAATAATAGAAATAGTGGAAGGAGAA
The DNA here is from genome assembly GCA_004025045.1 of Sigmodon hispidus. Classification (NCBI taxonomy): domain Eukaryota; kingdom Metazoa; phylum Chordata; class Mammalia; order Rodentia; family Cricetidae; genus Sigmodon; species Sigmodon hispidus. The sequence continues at coordinate 279,205 of PVIH01000806.1, forward strand.
GAAACTCTGGTCAAAGGCATAGAAAATATTTTTAATAAATCATAAAAGGAAAATTTCCTAACCTAAAAAACAAGATGTCTATCAGAATACAAGAAACACACAGAACACCAAATAAACTATACTAGGAAAGAACTCTCTGCAGCACGTAGTAACTGGTGGTCCGAATGAGAATAGCCATCATAGGCTCACAGACTTGAAAACTCAGTCACCAGGGAAAAGATTGGGAGGTGTGGCCTTTTATTCCTGCTGCCTTCTGATCCAGATGTAGAACTTTCAGCTACTTCTCGAGCACTATCTCTCCCTTTATGCTGATGTACTTTCCACCATGGTAACAATAAACTAAACATCTGAACCTGTAGGCAGGTCCTAATTAAATGCTTCTCCTTGTTAGAATTATCTTGGGCATGGTGTCTCTTCACAATAAAACACTGAGTAAGAAAATAATCAAAACATTATACAGAGAACAAAAAAAAGACTATTAAAAGCTGCAAAGAGAAAGGTTAAGTGACATATAAAGGCAGACTCAGTAGAATAACAGATGAATTTTCAAGGGAGACTCTAAAATCCACAAGGGACTAGAGAGATGGTCTACATGTCACCCAAGACTATTATATCCAGCAAAGCTTTCAAGAAATAGATGAAGAAAATAAGACATTCCATGATAAAACCAAAGTTAAACAATACCTAGCTATAAAACCAGCCCTACAGAAGACAGAAGGAAAACTCCAACCTAAGGAGGTTAACAAGAGCCAAGAAAATATAATGAATAAAAAAATGACAGACTAGCAAATCAAATAAGAAACACACACACACACACACACACACACACACACACGAGGGAGGGGCAGAGGCAGGCAGAGAACGGGAGAGAAATGCAGGAACTAAATGACAAATTTTGAGGCTAAAAAGGACCCAGTTTTAATTAATGAAGGCAATTTACAGCAAGCCCATAGTCAACAGCAAGTTAAGTGGAGAGAAGTTCAAGCAGTTCCACTAAAATCAGGAACAAGACAAAGTTGTTCACTATCTTCATATTTATTCAATATAGTGCTTACAGTCCTAGTTAGAGCTAAGTCTTATCTTAAGACAACTGTAGTATCACAAGTGAGACTCAGAGTCAAATATTGGGGGAAGGCTGAAATATCAGAGAGAAATTAACTACAGTTAATTTTCACTTAGCTGTCTTACAACTTTTTTAGTCTTGCTTTTGGTCACTTTTGTCAGTCATTTTTTTGCCAGTTGCTTCTCTCAGTAGCTTTTGTCTCCCCAGGTTTCTATAAGCCCTTATATACCCTATCCCATCTAGGTTAGGACTAAAGGTGTGTAGCCTTGAAATCACAGAAACAGAACAAGTTTTGTTTCTCAGTTGTGGGATAAAGAGTATAGGTCACTACTCTCAGCTTTTCCTGTGCTGGGACTAAAGGTGTGTGTGATTAACTCTCAGCTGAGATCTGAGCTGTCTACCTAAGATTTGACTATGTACTTTCTCCCCTAATATTCAAGTTTTATTAAATATATAATATATATCCACAGACAACTAAAGGAGATCAAGATGATACAAATTAGAAATGAAGTCAAAGTGTCTTTATTTGTAAATAGGGAACGCCTAAAGTTGATAAACATTTTCAGCAAAGTAGCTGAATACAGACTCAGAAAAATCTCCCTACACACAGAAGACAAATGGACTGAGAATGAAATCAGAGAATTAACACCCTTCATGTTAGCCTCAAGCATACAAAATATCTTGGGATGATTCTAACCATGGAGGAGAAAAGACTTCTATGATGAAAAAAAAATTGAAAGTTTGAAGGAGCTTTCAGAAGATGGGAAGATCTCTCCTGCTTATGAATTGTAGAATTAATATAGAAAAAGCCCCCATTTTACCAAAAGTACACTACAGATTCAGTAGAATCCCCATGAAGCTGACAACACAGTTCTTCACAGATCTTGAAAGAACAATTTCAGTTTCATGTGGAAATATAAGAAACCCAGAACAGCTAAAACAATTCTTAATAATAAAAAAGTGCTTGACATATCACCATCCCTGACCTCAAATTATACTACAGAGCTATAGTAATAAAAATAGCATGGTAGTGACACAAAAACAGACATGTATATCAATGGAATCAAATTGAATATACAGAGATACATCTGCACACCTATGATTTGAGGGAAAATGTGATAAATAATTACTGGAATAAAATATCTTCAACAAATGGTGCTAGTCAAACTACAAACTAAAAATATACAAGATTGCAAATAGATCCATACTTACTATCATGCACAAAACTCAACAATTCCAAATGGATTAAGGACTTCAACGTAAAGTCAGATATACTGACTTAATAAAAGAGGAAATGGGGAATAGCTTTGAACTTATTGGTGCAGGAAAAGATTTTCTGAACAGAACACTGTTACCATAAGCACTAAGATTATCAATTAATAAGTGGAACCTCTGAAGAGCTCCTGTACAAAAAAGGACTGCATGATTTGGACCAAATAGAGGACTATGGAATGAAAAAAGGTTTTTATCAACTATACAATCAATAAAGGACTAATATACATGTAATATATATAATCTTAAAAAACTAGATATCAAAAAGTAAATAACCAAATTAAAAACTGGGGCAGAGGTTTGATTTAAACAAAGAATTCTCAAAAGAGAAAATTCAGGTGGTTGAGAAGCACAGAATTGAACAACCTGAGTTATAAATAAAACCAAATGTAAATCAAACTACTCCGAGATTCCATGTTACACACATTGGAATGACTAAGAACAATAAATCAATTGACAGTTCCTGCTGGTGAGGATGTGGAGGAAGGAGAACACCCCTCCATTGCTGGGAGGAGTGCAAACATGTAGAACCACAATGGAAATCAATATGTTGGTTTTGCAGAAAACTGGGAATCAATCTACCTCAAGATCTAGCTATACTACTCTTGTGCATATACCCAAAGGATATATCACACTACCACAGAGATACATGCTAAGCCTTGTTCACTGATGCTCTACTCATAACATACAGAAATTGGAAATAACCAAGATGTCCCTCAACAGAAGAATGGAAAGGAAGTGTGGTTGATTTACACAATGGGATATTATTCTGCTCTTTCAAAAAGGTGGCATCATGAAGTTTGCAGGTAAATTGATTGAACTAGAAAAATCATCCTGAGTGAAGTAACCCAGACCCAGAAAAGTAAATGTGATATTTATTCACTTATATCTTGATATTAGTCATTAAATAAATGATAACCAAACTCCAATCCATAGACCCAGAGAGGTTAGGTATAGAGGAAGGGACTTGGAGATACATATAGATCTTCCTGGGAAAATTAAATCTAATAGTAGTAGTGAATGGATGGAGAGAACTTGAACAAGCGTATCAAACAGGGGAAGAAGAAAATAAGGGAGAGACAGCTAAAATTAAGCAAGTAAAATTTAAGAGTATTTTTCATACTACCTATGGGAACCTAATATAGTAGAAGTTTCCTAAAATATATACATATATGAAAGAGACCTAAGTGAAATCACCAAATAATGTGGAAGGCAAAGTCCCAATTGAACATCATTTGTCACAAAATGATGCTTACAACATTGGGATTATATTACAATTAGCTTAGGTGTTAGCCATAGGGCCCATGGAAACCCCCAAACAACCCATATTATTTCCAAACTTTTGTTGCTCTTCACAAACTATCAGCAAGGCCCTGTTGCTGAAGACAACAGCTACCCTGCTCATTGAACATGAGAAAATTGAGCTGATACCTACATAAAGTCTTCACCCTACATGCATCGTGGTACAGAAAGCTACTCTGAATGCTACCAAAAGGAAAACATACCACCCCATCCACAATCCCTTTGATTTACAATGGTGTCCAATCTCCAACATAGGCTGGTGCAATGGTAGCACAAAGCTTGAGGAAATAAGCAACAAATATCTGATGTGACTTAAGACCTACTTCACAAGATAGAAGCCATACCTGACAATTCTTGTATGACCAAGAACCTGAGACGAGATAGTCCAGGGACCTAGTGATTGATATGTGTGTGTGTGTGTGTGTGCATAAATTTTAAATATTAGTATAACAATAAAATTACTCTTAACGGCGTTCTGGCAGGCTCATAGAGCTCAGACATCATCAGAGAAGCTTTTACTGCATACCCTGAAGTATCTATCCAACAGAAAGCTCAATGACATCATTAGAAGTCTCTTGTCTCAGTATGTTATCAGAGCTTTTTAAATATTTAATTTATTTTATTTTTATTTATATGTGTTTTCTCTTTTTACCCTTCAAGTCCTTTACATATGTATTGTAGCTTCCAGTTTAGCTCTTTTATGGGATTTCAGAGTGAGCAAATGAGTAGTCTCTACATCTCAGTCTGTTTCATTGCCATTTCTTGTTCTCTTTTCCTGCTGTTCATTTTCTCTTATTCTGATATATTAGTTTTGTTGTATTTATTTATTTTTTATTATTTTTATTTTATTTCCTAAAAGTCTGTTTGTTTCCTGGGAGACAGAAAGCACTGGATCTGGATGGGGGAAGGGGTTACTGGCAGGAGTGCAGGAAGGGGAAATGTATCAGGGTCCATTATGTGAGGAGAGAAAGTTCTTTGCATTTTTATATTCCCCTTAATGCCGAGATGACCACTTAACTGCTCTCCCCATTCTGAGAGACAGAGACTCTTTAAATTTTATATTATTTTGAACCATTGCTTTGGGGGAGTTGGATTCCTTGGACCACCCCATCAGTTACAAGAAATCTTTGCAATCTGTGGCTTGGTAGTGTGCTTGTCTTCCAAAGTTTCCTACCCAATTAGCATTTTTAAATAGTTCCTATGAGATCTATTAGGAACATCCTGCAGCTTATTGCCTTATGTGTACTTTTCTCTGTTGTGGCCTCTTTGGGTCAGTTTGAGAAAAAGGGAGCCTTGTGGTACAACTGCTTTGATACCAAATATTAATGTATCTTTTTGAGATAAAGAAATAGTCCCCCCACAAATAGCATATTTAATGGTATTAGCTATAAAAGTTTAGTTTTGGAATATGTATTTTGTTCTACTGGTCTATATGATAGTTGTTGTGGTTGGTGGTGGTGATTGTATGTGTCACGGGTGGGTGTACCCATGCATGTGTATGTATATGTCAGTGTGTATTTGTGTATGTATCTGTGTCTCTGTGTGTAGGTATGTGTAGGTGTGTGTATGTGTGTGTCTGTGTATGCATGTGTGTGTGTCTGTGAGTGTGTATGTGTATATGCGTGTGTCTGTGTGTGTGTGTGTGTGTGTGTGTGTATACACTAACTATCTTTGTCCTATGATTTTACAGGGAAGTTTGGGCTCAGTTATTGTGATTCTTACAACAGCATTCTGTTTTGCATTTCTTTGTTTATCCGTGGTCTTTTGCGTTTTCATATGAATTTCAGAATTTTTTTGTGATGAACATCACTAGAATGTTGATGTAGAGTACATCAACCTACATTGAATCTGTAGGTTTCTTTTGGTAGTACAGACATTTTCACAAAATTAATTTTGACAGTACAGGGATGATTCCTATTTGTGATTTATTCTTGGAAGAAGAATAAGGGAATAAAATAATCAAAAAAATCAAAGCAAAAATGCTAATACTTTTTATATTAAAATCATATCTATATAAGTAACATATCTGAGAAGTGATGGTGGAACATCAATTTTAAATAATGTAAGGTAATGGAAAATATGTACCCATACATGTTTAATTATTTATGTGCTAATAATAAGACTGTGATACACTACTTTAGAGATGTAAAATGTCAGAGTTTGATAAACCAAAGCCCGCATATGTCCTAAATGGCAGACTTTCATTTATTTTTGAAAATACTTTTATTCACTTGCACTAATTAGTATCTCAAAGGCCAAGATTATAATATTCTTAGTCTTGGTTTTTTTTTTTTAACTTTATTTATTTATTTATTTATTTGCCTTGGTGTTTTGCCTGGAACTGGAACTACAGACAGTTGTTAGCTGCCATGTGGGTGCTGGGAATCGAACCCGGGTCCTCTGGAAGAGCAGACGGTGCTCTTAACCGCTGAGCCATCTCTCCAGCCCCTAGTCTTGGTTTTTATATATGTCTGTAAATATTCTGATCATCTAAAATATCTTATATTAATTTTTTATTTTTATATTTACTTTTGCATTGTTAAAAATCTTCCATCATCAGTTCAGATTTTATTTTTGATGTTAAAAAAGCTTATATTATGATCATAGCTATATAAATTTTGTCCCATTATTTGCCTAAGATAAACAATTCCTATCATTTTCTATTAAAAGAAAAAGTTATGGCGTATTTTCTACAAATGATTCTGAGAAATGTCTTCAGAAAGACAGTCTGTGTTTGCAGAATATTTCTCTTGGCCAAGCCAGAGTTAAAAGAAATAAACGACCAAGATTGAGTATCAGAAAAATGCTACGTAAGAATACATTGTTTCAATCAGACATTTGTCACTGTGACAAATACCTGACAGAAAGAATTTTAAAAACAGAAAGGATTTATTTTGGCTGAGGTTCAGAGTTTTCAGTCCATGCTTGCTTGGTCCCGTTCTGTGGATCTAGGGGGAGGTAAAATCCCATGGCGATGCCAAAGGCCTCACAGAGTGGCTAGATCTTTGCAGCTTGGAAGCAGAGATAAACTAGAAGATGAAGGTTGGGGGACCAGATGCATCCTTCCAATACGCCACCCTTGGGATCTACTACCTACATCCAGGCCTACCTCACAGTTTTCATCAGGTTCCCAATATGCCATCAAATTATAAATCCACCAAGAAACTAACACACCCAGTAAAGCAAAGGCAAACATAATGTAATTATCTGAATGATTGAATCCTCCTGCTGGGAGCCAAATCTCCAGCCAAGAACCCTTTTGGGTGATGCTTCCTCTTAAACCGTAGCATGTATATTTTACAGTTTGTATATATTTCAAGGTCCTTAAAGCAAAGCATGTACTATTCTGAAGGAGTCACCTCTTAGTTACGCTGCCATCCAGTTCATCGTGTGTCTTACCAGTTTCTGTTGCTTTCCCAGTTCTGAAGTTGGAAAGCCATGTGATAGCTGCAGGTTCACATTACCGTGGTTTTGTGAGGTTTTCCTTGTTTGTCTCCTTTACTCCCTTCTGTTTCTCTCCTGACACTTCTCTCTTTCCCTTCCACTCTTGCTCTGTCTTCCCGGCGGCCACTATCTTGCTTTCTTGATTGAATCTGCCTTTCTCCTTTATGTTATGTGTGGAGCTAAACATTTGTTGATCCATACAACATAAGTCACCATGCCTCACAAAAGCATTTATCTGGACTTAAGCAAGGACAGTACAACATTTAAAAAAAAAAAAATACTCTTCGATCTCTATGCAAAAGCTTTGTGAAGATAACTGTGTTGAATTTTGGCATCTTAAATACATTTATATTGAATTCACATTGAAGTAAAAAAAATCTCAAAGCTGACACTGTGGTCTCCTCACAGCTGGAATTCCTTAAAAACCACCTGCAGACTCAACATCCTTTCACAACCTAGTGGGATGCCTGATGCTCTAGCTAACTGTGAGACTAAACATAAGTTACCCCAGCAGTGCCCCATGGCTCTGTTCTAACAACTCAGTGCTTACCTTTTTCTTCCTTGATCTTTATTCTGACAACTGGGCCCCTGCTGCCTTACCTGGCCAGAGCAGGAGCTGGCTAATCCAACACATCAGCATGCAGCTTGATCCCAGATTCTAGCAGAGTGTCTGAAGTGGTTTCTGGATTTACAGTACAGGTTTGCCTGCTCTTCGGATGAATCTGTATTGAATGAATTGCAGCTGTAATTTTCTCTCAGCGTGCATTATCTTTCCCATTGTTCCTGTTCTCCCTAATCAGCTAGATACACCAGCCTGGGCTCAGGGTCCTTGCCCTTTAGAGCCAATCCTTTTTAATGGAATAGGAGCACTTGAAAGTGATAAGCAAACTAGATGTTTACATGCTACTTTTTTTAAGCCAATCACTTTTATTTTATGAAACTAACTTGTCCTTTAACAGCTTGAATCTTTCTTAGTCTTTAGAGGTATAACACGGATTGGATCAATACTATGAGTATATATTTATTTTACATTGTTATCATATTCTATAATATTTATAAACAAAACACATATTATATTCATAATTTCCAATTCTTTTATCTTTTCAGTTGCCATGAGGCCCTACACTGTTTATCTTAACCCCATAGTTGATCATGTCATTTTTCATTTGGCAAATGAAAATTATACCTATTTATAAAGTTCCATGTATCTTGATATGCATTTATAAAATAATATTCAAATAAAGATAAGCATATTTATATTTTTGAACAAAATACTCAAAATCCTTTATTCTGACCTTTAATAATCTATAGTACACTATTATTCTCTATAATTTTATTCTTCAAAAGATTTAGCCTTTGAGCCAGGCAGTGGTGGTGCATACTTTTAATACCAGCTCAGGGGAGGCAGAGGCAAGCTGATTTCTGTGAGTTTGAGCTATTATGCACAGAAACCTTATGTATGTATCTTTTTAATTTCCTCCATAAGCCACTTTCCAATCTAGATTTAGTATTTTGCATATATAGTTTAGTTTTAAAATTTATTTTAAAGTGTAATTAATCCTTATTATTAAAAAGTAAGGCAAACTTTTACTGAGTGAAAGTGAGGTTTGTGGCTTCTCTGTAGATAATTCTCTGGATTGATTCCCTTCTTTATACCTGTGTATGCTATTCTCTATTTCCATGGTCCTGTACCTCTTATCGTCTCACCATTGCATTGTTGCTTTTAATAGTAGAAGATTATTCTCTAAGTAATTATGGATTTCACCTTTTAAAACTTCTGGAGGATAATTTCTTCATAAATAAAATATAAATGTTTCAGGCAGGTAGTCTAGGTGCCTACTGTAGTGCTCTAGCTAATTGTTTGCATCACAGAATCATTGAACTTGCAAACCCCATGCTCTTCCATAAAAAAAAAAAACTTATCTGAAAAATTCCAGAAATTTGACAAACATTAAACTATTGCAAATACACACCTAAGAATTTAGTCAGAACTTATTTCTTGTTAGCTAGCAGACATCTGTCAATATCTGGAATATCTTAATGGTCTCACTTGGGTCAGGAAGGTAGATTTCACTTTCTTCCCTTAAATGGAAATATAACTCAATATTCTGTGGTGCCCAGAATAAACCTTCAGCAAAAAAAAGTATTGATGCAATGTATCAAAAATGTAAGAGGAGATATTCTGGCATACAGCAAAAATAAATAGAAAAAAAAGTCTTATTATTCAAAATCAAATAAAATTCTGAAACTAAAAATCTACCTATATACATAGTTTGCTTATAACACTGAACCAAACACAACAACAGAATTATTAATACAGCCACTGAATTTACTACTCCTTGATAAAGAAAATTTTCTTTCGCCCATCGGTTCCTGTTCCGTTTTCGGAATCAGGTGCTGTCTGAAGAGTCCCAGTGTACTCTGTAACAAGGGCAGATAAACTCTACCTGTCACCATACCCACAGCTCCTGCTGGGGGAATTTGCACAGCTATCCACCTCCACCTCGAACTGAGCAAACAGACAACTACAGGGGTCCCTGAAGGACAGACTCAGACCCCACCCAGAGGCGAGGAGGGGTCACCAGGCCCAAATGCCTATATCCCAGCCAGGGAGGGAGAGTTGAGCTCCCATCGGTTCCTGTTCCACTTCCCGGACAAGGTGCTGTCTGCAGAGTAAGCCCCAGTGAACACTGTAGGAGGGGTGGATAAACTCTGCCTATCACCATACCCACAGCTCCTGCTGAGGGAATTTACATGGCTACCCACCTCGACCTGGAACTGAGCAAATAGATAACTTCTGGGGTCCCTGAAGGGTAGATTCAGACCCTGCCCAGAGAGGTGACAGGAGGCACACAAGCCCCAGTGCCACAACTGACAGGAGCCATCTAATCATGAACCAATGAAGCCATGAGCAAATGTCAGTGCAAAAATTACATAATAACACAAAGAACAACATGGTAACTCCAGAAGAGAGTGGCAATCTTACAAATACAAGACCTGAACTGAGCAATGAAGAGGAAACAGAAGGAAGCAACACCAAAAATTCCTTTTTGATAATCATCAAAGCTCTCAAAGAAGAGATGAAAAATAGCCTTAAAGAAATAGAAGAAAATACAAACAAAAAATTGGAAGAGATAAACAAATCTATGAAAGAAACATGCCAGGAACTAAAAGCTGAAATAAAAGCTGAAATGGAAGCAATAAAAAAGGCACAAAATGAGGTAAAGATAGAAATAGAAAACCTGAAGAAAAAAGCTGGAACCACAGATACAAGCATAACAAACAGAGTTCAAGAGATGGAAGATAGAATCTCTTAAGTGGAAGACTCAGTAGCTCAAATAGATATATCAGTCAAAGAAAATACTAAAACTAAAAAAGCCATAACTCAAAATGTTCAGGAAATCTGGGACACCATGAAGAGACCTAATTTGAGAATAATAGGAATAGAAGAAGGAGAAGAATACCAGCTCAAAGGCACAGATAATGTTTTCAATAAAATCATAGAAGAAAACTTCCCTAACCTGAAGAAGGAAATGCCTATAAAGATACAAGAAGCTTACAGAACACCAAATAGATATGACCCCCCAAAAAAGTCAGAGCGCCACATTATAATCAAGCCACAAAACATACAGAACAAAGAAAAAATTTTAAGAGCTGCAAAAAAAAAAAAAGAGCCAACTCACATATAAAGGCAGACCCATCAGAATAACGCCTGACTATTCAATGGAAACAATGAAAGCTAGAAGGGCTTGGTCAGAAGTTATACAGACACTAAAACAGCATGGCTGACAAACTAGAATACTATACCCTGAAAAATTATCAATCACTATAGATGGAGTAATCAAGGTATTTCAGGACAAAGTCAGACTGAAAAGACATCTAGCAATCAATCCAGCACTACAGAGAGTATTAGAGGGAAAACTCCAACCTAAGGACCCCAGATACACCCACGACATCACAAACAATCAATAAGTCCACAGAAGAATACCCTAGAGAAAGGAAATACAAACAAGTTGCCACCAAAAATGGTAGGAAATATGAATCAATGGTCACTAATTTCCCTTAATATCAATGGTCTCAACTCTCCTATAAAATGTCACACACTAACAAGATGGATTCAACAACTGAAGCCATCCTTCTGTTGCCTACAAGAAACACACCTCAACCACAAAGACAGACACAGGCTTAGAATAAAGGGTTGGGAAAAGATTTTCCAGGCAAATGGTCCTAAGAAACAAGTGGGAGTTGCAATCCTAATATCTAACAAAGTAGACTTTAAGCTAAAAGCAATTAAAAAGGACCAAGATGGTCACTACTTATTCATCACAGGAAAAATTGGTCAAGAGGAGATTTCAATCGTAAATATTTATGCCCCTAATATAAGGGCACCTACTTATGTAAAAGAAACACTGCTAAAGCTCAAATCCCACATCAATTCTTACACCCTAATAGTGCGAGACTTCAATACCCCACTTTCAACCCTGGATAGATCAACCAGACAGAGACTCAACAGAGAAATAAGGAATCTAAAAAAGGTTATGATGGAAATGGATTTAATAGATATCTATAGAAGCTTCCACCCAAAGGCAAAGAAATATACATATTTCTTAGGTCCTCATGGAACTTTCTCCAAAATTGACCACATAATTGGTCATAAAGCAAATATCAACAGATACAAAAAAATGGAAATAATCTCTTGTAACATATTGGACCACCAGGGCCTATAGTTAGAGTTCAACAACATCAAAACCCAAAGAAAGCCTACCAACTCATGGAAACTAAACATCACTCAGCTGAACCATCTCTGGGTCAAGGAAGAAATTAAGAAAGAATCAAAGTCTTCCTAGAATTCAATGAAAATGAATCTACAACGTATCTAAACTTGTGGGACACAATGAAAGCAGTCTTAAGAGGAAAATTCATTGTGGTAGATGCCTATATGAAAAACCTTGAGAAATCCCACACTAGAGTGTAGCAGGACATCAGGAACTATACATGTGAATGATCGCATCAGAGGACTGGAGACGAGCGGGGCATGATTAAAAGGAAAGGATTCTGGAAATAGACCTCCGAGGGAGAGGACCAGGACAGGAAGTCGGCATTCTCTCACGAGAGTTCCCGACCAGTTGCACGGGTTTTCGGACTGATGACATGGCTTCCGGGGTGCACAGTCCAGGCAAGCGGCACGGGAGTTCAGATGTGTGGTGTGAGGATGAGGAGTTTTCCTTAGAAACGCTCCGGCACGCTGCAACCTTATCCCTTCATTTTCTCTTAAAACCTTCTCTATTTTGTAAGTGATTTTCACAAAATAAACCCCATTTAAAACATATCTCATGGTGGGTTTTTACCGCGATACTAGAGACCTAACAGCACAGCTGAAAGCCTTAGAACAATTAGAAGCGAACTCACCTAGAAGGAGTAGATGGCAGGAAATAATCAAACATAGAGCTGAAATCAATACAATTGAAACAAAAAGAACAATACAAAGAATCAAGTAATCTAAGAGTTGGTTCTTTGAGAAAGTTAACAAGATAGAAAAGTCCTTAGCCAAACTAATCAAAAAACAGAGAGAGTATGTTCAAATCAACAAAATCAGAAATGAAAAGGGGGACATAACAACAGACCCCCAGGAAATACAGAGAATTATCAGATCATATTTTGAAAATCTGTATTCCACAAAAATGGAAAACCTAGAAGAAATGGACAGCTTTCTGGACAGATACCATCTACCAAAATTAAATGAAGATCAGATTACTTACCTAAACAGGCCTATAACCCTTAAGGAAATAGAAGCTGTCATTAAAAACCTCCCCAAAAGTAAAAGCCCTGGTCCAGATGGTTTCAGTGCTGAATTCTACCAGACATTCAAAGAAGAACTACTACCGTTACTCCTCAAACTATTTCACACAGTAGAAACTGAAGGAATATTCCCAAATTCCTTTTATGAGGCCACAATCACCCTAATACCCAAGCCACTCAAAGACACAACAAAGAAGGAGAACTACAGACCAATTTCCCTCATGAACATTGATGCGAAAATTCTCAACAAAATTTTGGCAAACTGTATACAACAATGTATAAAAGATATCATCCACTACAACCAAGTAGGCTTCATCCTAGAAGTGCAGGGCTGGTTTAACATACAAAAAACTGTAAATGTTATCAATCATATAAACAAACTAAAGGAACAAAACCACATGATCATATCCTTAGATGCGGAAAAAGCCTTTGACAAAATCCAACACTCCTTTATGATTAAAGCCCTGGAGAGATCAGGAATACAGGGAGAATACCTAAGTATAATAAAGGCAATTTACAAGAAGCCGATAGCCAGTATCAAACTTAATGGAGAAAAACTCAAAGAAATCCCACTAAAGTCAGGAACTAGACAAGGATGTCCTCTCTCCCCTTATCTATTCAATATAGTTCTCAAAGTTTTAGCTAATGCAATAAGGGAACGAAAAGAGATTAAGGGCATACAAACTGGAAAAGAAGAAGTAAAGCTATCTCTATTTGCAGATGATATGATTGTATACATAAGTGACCCACAAAATTGTACCAAGGAACTGCTACAGCTGATAAACACCTTCAGCAATGTAGCAGGATACAAGATTAACTCAAAGAAATCAGTAGCCCTTCTATACACTAAAGATAGAAGAGCTGAAAAAAAAATAAGGGAAACATTACCATTCATAATAGCTACAAATAGTATTAAATACCTTGGAGTAACTATAACCAAAGAAGTAACAGATCTATTTGACAAAAATTTTAAATCACTGAAGAAAGAAATTGAAGAGGATATCAGAAAATGGAAAGCTCTCCCATGTTTCTGGATTGGTAGGATCAACATAGTAAAAATGGCACTTCTACCAAAGGCAATCTACAGATTCAATGCACTGCCCATCAAAATTCCAACACAATATTTTTTGGACCTTGAAAAACAATACTCAATTTCATTTGGAATAACAGGAAAGCCAGGATTGCCAAAACAATTTTACTCAACAAAAGAACCTCAGGAGGTATCACCATCCCTGACTTCAAGCTATACTATAGAACTACAGTAATAAAAACAGCCTGGCACTGGCATAAAAACAGACTTGTGGACCAATGGAATAGAATTGAGGATCCAGACATTAACCCAAAAACCTATGAACAACTGAACTTTCACAAAGAGTCCCAAAACATTCATTTGAAAAAAGATAGTATATTTAACAAATGGTGTTTGCATAGCTGGATGGAAGTGTGTAGAAAAATAAAAACAGATCCGAGCCTGTCACCCTGCACAAAACTCAAATTCAAGTGGATCAAAGACCTCAACTTAAACCCAACCACTTTGAACTTGATAGAAAAGAAAGTGGGAAATACACTTCTACAAATTGGCACAGGCGTCCACTTCCTAAATACACCACCAGTGGCACAGACACTAAGACCAACAATCAATAAGTGGGATCTCCTGAAGCTAGGAAGCTTCTGCAAAGCCAAGGACACTGTCAATAGGACAAAACGACAGCCTACAGAATGGGAAAAATATTTTCACCAACCCTACAAGTGATAGAGGACTGATCTCTAAGGTATATAAAGAGCTCAAGAATTTAGAACCCAAAACCTTGAATAACCCTATCAAAAAATGGGGTACAGATCTAAAAAGGGAATTCTCAGCAGGGGAACTAAGAATGGCTGAAAGGCACCTGAAAAAGTGCTCATGATCTTTAGCCATCAGAGAAATGCAAATCAAAACAACTTTGAGATACCACCTAACACCTGTTAGATTGGCTAAGATAAAAGCCACAGATGACAGCCTAAGTTGGAGAGGATGTGGAACAAGGGGGACACTCCTCCATTGTTGGTGGGAGTGTAAGCTTGTTCAGCCACTTTGGAATGCAATATGGAGGTTTCTCAGAAAATTGAGAATCAATCTCCCCAAGGACCCAGCAATACCACTTCTGGGTGTATACCCTAAAGAGGCACATTCACACTCCAAAGGTATTAGCTCAACTATATTCATAGCAGCATTATTTGTAATAGCAAGAACCTGGAAACAACCTAGATGTCCCTCAACTGAAGAATGGATTAACAAACT